>QRFJ01007329.1:0-28383 GCA_006176705.1 Cocos nucifera | reverse complement strand
TAGAATTTCAGATCTAGACATATTCATAATACTGGGTTTGGGCATGGGTAGCTCAATTAGGTCTAAGCGTTGATCAAACTGAATCAAGAGTTGGTTAGATGGATCAACAATGCTTAAATTGACCAGCCTAAATAGATTAAGTCTGGGTCAAGATCGAGTCACGGATCAACAAGACCTAATTAGGCTCAGAGGTTAGAGTCTGGTTGTTAGGCTAACCCAATTGTTCTGACTCAACAATTTTGGTGTCTAATGTAAGTTTGGCACAGACGGACCGACTTGATTTTTAATTGGAAAGCTACTCGACCTGAATGCGGTTCTTGTGCGAGTTAACGGCATATTCCTTCCACGGTCCACTTACCTGGGCATAATCTGTTGACACAGTTCTGATCTGAGGTGGTCGAATAATCTGAGCTGACCCATTGCACTAGGTTAGTCATATTTGTTATGACTAAAGCCAAGTCTAGTTTAATGAGACCTTGAATCAATTCTCCCTAAGAGAAAAGATTAAGTCGAGTCTTCCACCATTATAGACGTGTGGGCCCTTCCCGGGTTGATTGTTCTCGGCGGATACAGTGGTCAGTTGCATCGGAAAAGACGCAACATTGTCATTAGGCATGGATGGCTATTGGGCTGGAGGGATGAGTTGGCTCAATATTTCGATACGGTGGAGAGACCAATAGGAACCCAGTCCATGCAAATGGTGGGGTCTTGACTTAACTAAGATGGATCAAATATTCCGGATATGGTGAGATTCATGAAATTAGAGACGAAGTTTGGGTGCACCATGATTAGAGAATCATTGGAACAAGAGTTGTTCACTATTGGCTAACCCATCCCGATAACTTTAGGTGGAGTGATGAGTCAGTTGGTGAAGACCGCACCACCCACTAGAAATCATCAATCGTTGGAGATTTTTCGCATCTCTACAGGAGGGAGTGTAGGATCCGAGAAAATAGGTGTTGAGAGCTAATTTGTTAAAAAATAAAATCCCTAAAATAAAATTGGTCAAGTCAAAATTACGATATCTGGACTAGGAATTCTTTGACTCTTCTACAGGAAATGTCTGGCGTCCAACCCACTGGGCACGTATCCTAGAACACATTAGACTGACTGGACCCAATTATAAAGATTGGCTCAGGAACTACAAATTGTTTGGGTTCAGAGAATAACACATGTTTGCCAGGACCCTCCCACCTTACCAGCCCGTTCCATCTGGTTGAACAGAGAACGTCTCTGGAAAAATGGATTGACGAAGATAATTAAGGCAGTACTACATGTTTGGGCTCGATGTCGATGAGCTCCAGCGCCAACAATGAAGATACGGGACTGCTCGCCAAATGTTGGACTCACCTGCAGGAGATGTTTGTGAAACAGAAGTACGCGCAGCCAAATATTAAGTCACAAAAATGACATTTAAGGCTAAGATGCGTGATGGGCAGTCAGTCCCAAGATTCACTGTCTGACATGATCAAGGACATGGCGAAGAGCTTGAGAAGCTCAGTGTGAAGTTAGGACTTGGAACTTGCAGAACGATATTATTCTGCAATCCTGACTGATGCATATGGGCAATTCATCATGGAATTAAACCACATGCATTAAACTCAAAAAATTCCTTGGCCGATTGATGAATATGCTGGTGGTACGCTGAGCTTTTCATGAAAGGTTTCTAAAGCTCAATTTCTTGCTATGGAACAGACTTCTTCTTAAAAGAAAGTTCTTATGGAAAGAAAAAGAAGTCGGTGAAAAAGCAAAAGTAGAAGGATCAAAGAAGAAAAGGCAGAACCGAGAGAAAGATCGATGTGCAAAGGAAATGTTTCCATATGCAACAGCGACGGCCATTGGAAGCAGAAACTGCCCTTTACTTACCTGGCCACCCTGAAGAACCAAGAAGGAAGGTCCTTTGGAGGTATGCTCATTATTCGAGCAAAACTGTGAATGCCAAACGACCTAGGGATAGTCCAAAATGACAATATCTATGGCACCTAAGATCTAGGTCATATAGCAGAAGATAGATTAACAATTGGAGAAATATGGGCTATTGAGTCTATTTGACTTTTGAGTCATAATCCAACTTTGTGAATCTTGTCTTCAAGGCAAAATGACTAAACTCCCTTTTGGCTTGACATGGGGAGAGGGGCACAGATCTCCTTTGCCTAGTAGCATACTGATGTGTGCGGGCCCAGTGATTTGGGCTAGAGGCAATTTTGTCTACTTCATTATCTTACCGATGATCTGATCTAGGTATGGGTATGTGTATCTTATGAGAACAAGTCTGAAGTCTTTGGAAAAATTCAAAGAATTCAGACATGGAATAGAAACAAATTGGACAAAACCCATTAGGTTCTTCGATCAGATTGAGGAGGTGGAATACCTTAGCTGGAAAATTCCTAGACTATCTTAAGGAAAATGGCATAGTCTCTCAATGGATCCACCAGGAACAGCCTCAACTCAACGGGGTTTCAGAATGGAGAAACGGACTCTATTGATATGGTCGATCCATGATGAGCTTCACAGAACTCCCTGATTTCCTTTGGGACATTCATTATTAACTTCCAATTCTATTTACTGATAGGTTCCCTCTAAAACTCGTTCCTACCACAATCGATGAGATATGCACGTCAAGAAAACCAATCTGAGTCATCTCAGAATTTGGGTTGTCCGGCTCTATGTCAATAGACAACAAGCGAAAGCTTAGAGTTTTAGGTCCTTTTAGAGCTCGATTTCATAGGATAATCCTAAAGAGTCATAGGATACTACTTCTACATTCCAAGAAACCACAATGTGATTGTGATGTCGACATGCATAATCTTGGAAAACAGTTTATTCAAGATAGTGGCATTGGAAGCAGATTAAGCTTGATGAGAAAGAAAGTCTCACAAGCAGAACGAGGCTAAACGACCAAGTGGAACCAATCAGGTTGAGCCAATAAGAACACTACCTCCTCCACCTCGGTTAGATCGGAAAGAGTTTCCCATCCCCCTGAAAGATACTTAGGTATTATTTCAGAGGACGTTTGAGGAAATTGTTCCTCATAAGGACTGGTGCTCATAGGTGATGATCCCAAAACCTACAACGATGGCGATATCAGGATATCGACTCCGAGAACATGTTGAGGCAATGAAGTCAGAGATCGACTCGATGCACTCAAACCAAAGTCTGGACCATGGTAGATCACACCAGGAAGCATAGTATGCTATGGGGTAGTTATGGACTCAGGAGAGAAAGATTGTGCAGAATGTAATGTGGAGACATTCAAGGGGCTAGACTGGTGGCAAAAGGTTATAGTCAACGCGAAAGGATTGGACTATCAGGGTACTTTTCTCCGTTAGCTATGCAAAAATCCATCGCACATTGCTTGCTGTTGCCAGGTCGCTGTAATCAATGTAAAATATGCAAATGAATGTCAAAAACGCATTCCTAAATGGAATATCTGAGAAGATATCTTATGGAACAGCGCTAGGTTTCACATCCAGTGATACTGATTCACAAGGTTTGCAAGCTGCAAAGCGTCCATATATGGAATTAAGCGCAAGCATCTCGGAGCTGGAACAACTCATTTCAATGATGTGATCAAAAAGTTTGCGTTTCATCAAAAATGAAGAGGAACATTGTTTTCAAAAGGTCAGTGGGAGCGCTGTATCATCATATCTGTACTCGTATTGTACGTGGATGACATCCTCCTTATTGGGAATATATTCCCATGTTGACATCAGTCAAATGTTGTTGTCCATGAATTCTCCATGAAAAGACTAGGGAAGCATCTTTATTTCTAGGAATTAAGGTCTATAGGGATAACCGAAAGGATGCTAGGACTTTCACAGGAAGATGTACATAGAGAAAGTACTAAGAAGTTTAGTATGAAAACTCTAAGAGGGATTAATAACCCTTCAGACATTGTGATTCATCTTTTCAAGAAGATGTTGCCCCAGCACACCTGAGGAAATAGAACGCATGAGCAAGATCCCTTATTGCTTCTGTAATAGGGAGCCTCATGATGCCATGCTATGTACACGGACCTGATATAGCCCATGCTGTGAGGTGTCACAAGCAGATATCAGTCAAATCCAGCGTGAAGGAACACTTGAACTTCTGTTGAAATGTATTCCTAAGTACTTGATGAAGAACTAAGATATGATGTTGGTCTTTGGTAATGGGAGAACTCCAAGTTCAGGGATACCACAGACTCGGATTTCATGGCGAATATAGATGATCGAAAGTCGCATCTGGAAAGTCTTTTGTGTGCAAGGTGAGCTGTCAGCTGGAAGAGTTTCAAAAGCAACTGTATTAGCAGATTCCACCATGGAAGCAGAATATATAGCTGCATCAGAGGCTGCAAAGAAAGCGTTCTGGGGGTGTACAAGAAGTTTGCTGCAGAAATTGGAGGTTTAATTTGCCATCAATGCCATTCCTCTTTACTGGCGGACAACAATGGCGCCATATTCCTTGCTAAGGAGCCGAGTCTCATCAGAATCCAAGCACATTAGCGGCGACTATCATCTCATCCGCGATACCTGAGAAAGGTTACGTTGAGTCAAGAGTCAACTCCAAGTGATAATGTGGCAGACCCACCTTACAAAAGCCGTTGGGCCAAGCAGAGATCGAAGCCACCTGAGAAGATGGGAACTTAGACTTGTAAGCCAATTGGCTTTAGGACAAGTGGGAGATTGTAAGACATACTTGTGCCTAAGAAGCCAGAATGGCTGACACTTGTAATACACTGCTTAGGGGCAAAATTGTAATTTGACTATAATGTTAATGGAAATGGGTTATCTTTCATCACACATGTGTATTTAGTGTCATGTGATACATCCTTTGAGTTAATGGTTAATGATAATTCATAATTTTTCAAGAGTTGAAAATTTAAGACATTGAATAATCATTATTAACTCATAAAACAGCTCCCGGACCATAGATCATCACTAGGATGGTGATTGATCCGGTAAGTTAGTGTATCGATCGCTTCTCTTTAGTAGATGTGTCTTGAGTCTACGGTTGAGACACCGGAGCGAAAGTATAGGTACTCTAGAGAACGAGGGCACTAGCTGACCACCTCGAGTAGTCATTAGAAAGTCTACCTTCTTCGTCAATGACTGACTCGATGCTGCAGTGTGTGTCTGGTTCTTTGACCTGAGATGCATCGGCAGTTCACCTTGAGGTGTTATAGTTTGGACTACACCATTACTCGGTCTCCTAGCTATATGGAACCCCTGAAGGTGTATGTTGGCTATTAAGCATGTTCATTTAGGAACTGGAAATTGCATCAAGATGGAAATCTATCTACCTCGAGTGGTAGAGGAGTAGCCACTATGATGATCATTGAGAATCAAGTCAGGAAATCCATGGCCATGGATAGAGTGAAATAAAAGAAAGAGTTTCTACTTAGATTTTCATATTGGACTCGAACGGAATGATTACATTCATATGACAAGACTAGAGTTTGACAGTTCACCTTAACCCTAATCTGATTCAGGGCTCAAGATAGAAAGAACTTATCACACAGTGGTAGAATGCACCAAGAGATTCACAGGTCAGCTTCTGATGGGTTGCCACCATATACTGTAGGTGTCACTGGGTGTATTTTTGGAGCAATTAGAATGATTTAGAATGATCGATCATTCTAGTTGGGTTCGAATCAGAAGAGTTCTGATCCATCGAAAGGAGTTTTCGATTGATGCTATGATAGAGATCATGGACATATCCCATTACCATACAGAACTGAAACCTAACTGGTCACACAAACAAGGGTTTGAATCTTGGTGATCATCAATTGAACTGATCTAGTTCAATTGATCTGAATGAGATTCAATTAGGTTCAAGAAAATCGTGCTAGCACTCGATGAACCTAACATTCTTCTTTTACTATCACAAATTAAGTTGGCCTGACTGAGCCAAAAGGAGTTTGTGCAATCAACCCTTATATGGTCTTGACTGGAGGTTGTCCAAGTCAGAAATAGGTTGTCTTAGTTGTAAGACATTACCTGCCATTTTTGGTCACCTGCCATTTCTTGTCTTTGACTTTGGTCAAAAGTCTACCTTTGACTGGTCAAACATTTGACCATTGACCCTTTGGACTTTTGACCACATGTCATGCAACCTATTGGGAGCTGTCGGGGGGCTTGTCCCCTTGCAGAACCTAGCAAGGAGAAGGGCGCACGCCAAGGGTGGCGTAGCCCAAGTAGGGAGGCGCCTAGGAGTCCGTTGTTGGACAAGGACTTCCACCTCCTTTTGATTCAATCAGAGTTCTTAAGAATCCAGTTTGACTGGTCTTAGGTGGTCCCTCTAAGGGGAATCCAGGGGTCTCTTTCCAACAATCAGCATTTAGATCTGATTTCACAAAGGGTTGTGATTGGATTTGAGAGGAAGAGGAGTTGGATCAAAGAGGTCTATAAATAAGCTGGCCAACCTAATTTCTAATGCTATTAGACACGCCAAAGGGACTCTCCCCTCCCTTCTCCATTCCATATTCTTCTCCCTTGCTTCAAATCCAAAGTATTTGATTAGGTTGGTGCGATTCAGATCAAGAAAGGCGATCAAAAGCAAGAAGGTGCGCTTGCTGGCAAAAGACGACTTGCAGATTTAAAGAGTTTTGAAATCCTCGATCAGATCAGATCTAAATTTTTGGAGGTGGATAGAGAAGAAGAGGATTCTAGATCCAAACCGAGTGGATACAAAGGTTAGAGGCCAGGCGATTGCGTGGCTAAGATCCAGAACTTCCGCATGCAATTCAAGGATTCATCTACAGGTAATAGGATTACCAAATCGTAAAATTAATTTATTTATTTATTTATTTTTATTTATTATTAAAATAATACGAATCAGATCTGAAAGACTATCAGATCTAAATTGAGATAAGAGAAATTTTTGAAATATATCTCTTGATCTAATCAGATTGGACGAACCTGGATGGGAAATCAGGATTTCCTTCATGTTGGCTATAGATGTTCATTGTAGGAATTGGATTCACCAAGAGGAATTATTACCTCGGTAGATTGAGCGAAGCCCTATGAGATCATGAGAATCAAAATCCATGCCCATGGTGATGGCAGAGTGAAATTGAATAGAAAGAGTTTCTATTGAAGGTGTTTTCACTCGGACTTGAATCCAATGATTAACTCATATGATGAGAATTAAGGGTTTGACAGAGTTCATCTTAACCTAACACTGATAGGGGTCACATGAGAACTTTAATCACATGTACTGCAGCGAGAGGTTATTTTTAGTTCTATGGTTGCACCATATACACTAGTGTACTGGTAGATTTTGAAAGAATATTAGAATATTTTTGGATGATGATCATTCTAGGTTGGTTTAAAATCAAAAAAGTTCTAATACATTGGAAGGTGTTTCGATGAATGTCGATAGAGATCATGACATAATCTCATTATCATACAGAATTGAATTTAACGTAGGTTGCACAAATAAGAGTTGGATTGGATATTCATAATTGAAACTACCCAATTTCAACTAATTGAACTTGAATTTAATTAGGTTAAGAAAATCATGCTAGACATTGATTGGCCTAAAGTTTCTCCTTTTCAATAATTATTAAAATATTGTCTGAATTGAGTCCAAATGTGTTTGGACTCATCACTCAGGTACCTTTACTTGGTCCGACTGGAGCTTGTCTAGATCAGAAAAAGATTGTCTTAATTTATGAGATAAATTTGAGACAACACCTACCATTTTCCATCATCTGCTAATTCTTGTCTTTTGACTTTGTTCAAACATTGACCTTTGACACTTAGACATCTGTCCATATGTCATGCATCCATAGGAGAGCAGATAGGGGTTTATCCTCCTACTAGAAAGAGGAAAGGAGGGGGCACACCCCTAGGGAGGCATGCGCCTAAGGATAATGATGCCTGGAGTCCCCTATAGATGGGTCTCCAGGTTGCTTCTTGGCATCAAACTAGGTGGTGCCAAAGACACCACTTTGACTAGTCTTGGCTCGACCTAAGAATGTTGGAGAGGGGCTCTTATCTGATTGGATCAGGTGATGTCATCCCATCAATTAGATTTAGATCTGATTGCATGAAGAGATGTGATTGGTTGGGATGATGTGGCACTGCATGGTGCAGCAGGGTCTATATAAACCCTGTCTGCACCTAGGTTTAGAGAGATTCTCTCCTTGCCCACTCCACATAGCCATCTCCCTCTCTCCTCTATGCCTACCTCTGATCCTTTCTCTCCTTTCCATGCCTAAGGGGCTTTGGGCTTCAGTTTGGTGCGATCCAGATAAGAAAAAGGTGACAAGAAAGAAAGAAGGCAGCACTACTACAAGAGACGACATCGGATCTTCAAAAGTTATTTTGAAGATCTTCAAAATCAGATCCAGTTCTAATCTTTGGAGGAAAGATTGAGAAGGAGGAGATATCCAAATTCTATCCAAGTGGATACCAGTAGAGGCCAGGCAATTGCATGGCTACATTCAGAACCTCAGGCAATCAGCAAGATCATCATAGGATAATAAGATTACCCAAGAATAACGTATAAATTAAATTAAATTAAATTAAATTAAATTTATTTTATTAGATTCATCAAATTAAATCTGAGAAGTATCAAATCTAATTTAGATCTAAGAGAAAAATTTTTAAAATATTTCTCTTGGTCAAATCAGATTTGAACGAACCTGATCCAAAAAAATAGGTTTTTTCCTTCAATTGGTATTAGAGCCAGGTACCTATAAATAATTTAGATCTGATTTTAATTTAATTTTGATCTAATAATTAGGTGATTTCAAATGTCACATGAGATATGATTAGATCTAAAATTAAAAAAATTAAAAATTAAAAAATTTAGATCTAAGTTCTATATGATGCATGCCTAGTTGTAGAATAGAATAGTTCTATCTATAATCTTGCATGATCATAATTTAATTTGATTGAGTTATAATTTTTATATCTATTTATTTATTATTTTTTAATTTTATAAATATTATAATAAGATCTAAAAAATAAAAAATAAAGTTATTTAATTTTTGTTCATATGAGATATGACGAATGCATGTTTAGACTAGTTGTAGAATTGTTCTACATGATTGTCTAGAATAGAATTTATTTTGATGTGATCAATTTAAATTTAATTTTTTAGATGATTATGAGATAATTTAGATATAAAAATATGCATGATATGATACATGATATGTATGTAAAACATGTTTATAGTTAGATTAATTTTATATATAAGATATATGATGTAGATCTAACTAGTTTTATGGTTTTTATATTTCTGATTAAGACGTTCCCCTTGACCGTTCGATCATAAGAATAAAGTAGGATTTAAATATCCTCTCCTTTCATTCGATGGGGTGTTCTTATGATATGTAGTGGTGTTGCGCGTTCGTCCTTAATCAGATATCCAAAAATTTATTTTCTGCAAAACCCTAGATCCTAAAATCCTAAAATTTTATTTATATATTTTATTTATGAATCCTAAACTTAATTGAGAATTAAGATTATAAAATATGTTAAGCCTAAAAATTAAGAATTTTTAGATTTAAGACATATTCATAAAATTAGGTTCGGGCTTGGGTAGCTCAATTAGGTCTAAGCGATTGATCAAACTGAATCAAGAGTTGGTTAGATGGGATCAAGGAGTGCTTAAATTGACCAGTCCTAATAGGATTAAGTCTGGGATCAAGATCGAATCACATGAGTGATCGATCAAGCTAAGACCTAATTAGGCTCAGTGGTTAGAGTTTGGATTGTAGGCTAATCCGATTGGTTCTGGCTCAATAATTTGGTGTCTAAGGTAAGTTTGGCAGAAAGGATCGACTGATTTTTAATTGAGAGCTACTCGACTCGAATGCGTTCTTGTCGAGTTAATGGCATATCCCTTCCACCAGTCTCACTTACCTGGCCATATTTGTTGGCTCAGTTCCTGATCTGAGGTGGTCATAATCTGAGCTAACCCATGCCACTAGGTTAGTCATAATTGTTATGACTATGTCAAGTCTAGTTTAATGAGACCTAGATCAAATCTTCTTAAGAAAAGATTAAGTCTAAGGTCTTCCACCATTGTAGATGTGCGGGCCCTTTTCGGGGTTGATTGTTTTTGGCTGGATACAGTGGCTCAGTTGCACTGGAAAGATGCAACCATGTCTATTAGGCATTGGATGCTATGGGACTGGAGGATGGATTGGGCTCAATATTTTGGATATGGTGAGAGACTCAATTAGGAATCCAATCTATGCAAATGGTGGGTCTGACTTAACTAAGGAGTGGATCAATATTCTGGGCATACGGATGAGATTCATGAATTAGAGACCAAGTTTGGGATGCACCATGATTAGAGAATCATTGAACAAGAGTTGTTCACTCATTGGACTAACCCATCACCAATAACTGTTAGGTGAGGTGATGAGTCAGTTGGTGAGACCGCACCATCCACCTAGAAATCATTAATCGTGGAGATTTTTCACATCTCTACAGAGGGAGTGTAGGGATCCGAAAAAATAGTGAAAAGCTAATTTGTTTAAAAATAAAATTCCTTAAATAAATTGGTCAAGTCTTAATTACAATATCTAACTAGAAACTTTGACTCTCTATAGGAAAATGTCTGCGTCCAACCCACTGGCACGTATCCTGGACACCCATAGACTGACCGGACCCAATTATAAAGGATTGGCTCAGGAACTTCAAAATTAGTTTTGGGATTTTGAGAAGTTAACCTCATGTATTGGACCTAGGATCCGCCACCTTACCAGCTCATCCATCAATTGAACAGAGAAAATCTCTTAAAAAGTGGATAGACGAAGATAATAAGGCCTAGATATTACATGTTGGGCTCGATGTCTGATGAGCTCCAGCACCAACATGAAGGATATCAGGACTGCTCGCCAAATGTTGGCTCACCTACAAGAGATGTTTGATGAATAGAGTCAAGCTGCCAAGTATCAAGACACTAAATGACTGTTCAAGGCTAAAATGCATGATGGACAGTCAGTCCAAGATCATTGTCTGATGATGATCAAGGATTTGAAAGAGCTTAAGAAGCTTAGTGTGAAGTTGGATCTGGATCTGTAGAATGATGTAATTCTGCAATTTTTGACTGATGCATATGGGCAGTTTATCATGAACTACCATATGCATAAACTTCAAAATTCTCTGATCGAGCTTATGAACATGATGGTTACTCCTAAGCTTTCTATGAAAGGTTCTAAAGGCTCACTGCTTGCTATGGAATGGACTTCTTTCAAGAGAAAGTCTTTTGGAAAGAAGAAGTCTATTGAAAAGCAAAAGATGGAAGGAGGAAAGAAGAAAAAGGTAGAGCTGAAGAAGAAGGGCGTTGACAAAGAAAAGTATTTCCATTGCAACACTGACGGCCACTGGAAGCGAAACTGCCCTACTTACCTAGCCACCTTGAAGAATAAGAAGGAGGCAGGTCTTTCTGGAGGTATGCTCGCTATTGAGTCTAACCTTATGGTTTCTTCTGCATCCAGTTGGATGCTTGACTCTGGTTCTAGTACTCATTTATGTACTTCCATGCATGATCTTGAGGATAGCAGGAGGCTGAGGGATGGTGAGGTGATCTTACGCGTTAAAAATGAAGCAAGAGTTGCTACTGTGGCCGTGGGAATATACCTTCTTTGACTATCATCTGGTTTAGACTTAGTATTAAAAGATTGTTATTATGTACCTACAGCGAGCAAAAATTTGATTTTTGTTTCATGTTTAGCATAAGAAGGCTATGTAATTAGTTTTCTTAAGGACCATTATCGCATTCTTTATGAAAGAAATAAAATTGCATATGGTTTTCTTATTAACGATCTTTATCAGTTACATATTGATGTATCTATTTTTAATATCTAGTAAAATGTGAATGCCATAAAATCAAAATGACCTAAGGATAGTCCAAATGATAGGTATCTATGGCACCTAAGGCTAGATCATATAGCAAAAGATAGGGTTAACAATTTAGAGAAAATTGGGCTATTAAGTCCGTTGACTTTTGAGTCATATCCAATTTGTGAATCTTGTCCTCATGACAAAATGACTAAGCTCTCTTTTGTACAACATGGGAAAAAGGCCACGGATCTTCTTGTCCTAGTACATACTAATGTGTGTGGCCTATTTGATGTGCCGGCTAGCGGCAACTTTGTCTATTTCATAACCTTTACCGATGATTTATCTCGGTATCGATATGTGTATCTTATGAGACACAAATCTGATGCTTTTGAAAAGTTCAAGAAATTCAGACATGAAGTAGAAAAGCAAACTGAAAAATCATTGGAAGCTAAAGGTGGAAGGAGCTAAGAAGAAGGCAGAATCAAAGAAAAAGGCCGATGTCAAAGGAAAGTATTTTCATTGCAAAAGTGATGGCCATTGGAAGCGGAACTGCCCTACTTACCTGGCCACCCTGAAGAACAAGAAGGAAGGTCCTTCTGGAGGTATGCTCGTTATTGAGTCTAACCTTACGGATTTCTTCTGCATCCAGTTGGGTGCTTGACTCTGGTTCTAGTGCTCATCTGTGCACTTCCATGCAGGGTCTTGAGGATAGCAGGAGGCTGAGGGATGGAGACATGATCCTACGCATCGGTAATGGAGCAAGAGTTGCTGCAGTAGCCGTGGGAACATACCCTCTTCGATTACCATCTGGTTTAGACTTAGTTTTGAAAGACTGTTATTATGTGCCTGCAGCTAGCAGGAATTTGATTTCTGTTTCATGCTTAGCACTAGAAGGCTATGTGATTACCTTCTTTAAGGACCATTGTAACATTCTTTATGAAAGAAATAAAATTGCAAATGGTTTCCTTATTAACAGTCTTTATCAGCTACATATTGATGTACCTATTCTAACTATCGAGCAAAATGTGAATGCCAAACGACCTAGGGATAGTCCAAATGACAGATATCTATGGCACCTGAGATTAGGTCATATAGCAGAAGATAGGATCAACAAATTGGAGAAAAATGGGCTATTGAGTCCATTGACTTCCGAGTCATATCCAACTTGTGAATCTTGTCTTCAAGGCAAAATGACTAAACTCCCTTTTGTTGGACATGGGGAAAGGGCCACAGATCTCCTTGCCCTAGTACATACTGATGTGTGCGGCCCATTTGATGTGCCGGCTAGAGGCAATTTTGTCTACTTCATTATCTTTACCGATGATCTGTCTAGGTATGGGTATGTGTATCTTATGAGACACAAGTCTGAAGCTTTTGAAAAGTTCAAAGAATTCAGACATGAAGTAGAAAAATAAACTGAAAAACCCATTAAGGTTCTTCGATCAGATCGAGGAGGTGAATACCTTAGCCGGGAATTCCTAGACTATCTCAAGGAAAAATGGCATAGTCTCTCAATGGACTCCACCAGGAACACCTCAACTCAACGGGGTTTCAGAATGGAGAAATCGGACTCTATTGGATATGGTTCGATCCATGATGAGCTTCACAGACCTCCCTGATTTTCTTTGGGGACACTCATTGTTAACTTCAATTTATCTACTGAATAGGGTTCCCTCTAAAACCGTTCCTACCACACCGTATGAGATATGGCATGGTAAGAAACCAAGTCTGAGTCATCTCAGAATTTGGGGTTGTCCGGCTCATGTCAAAAGACAACAAGCGGACAAGTTAGAGTTTAGGTCCTTTCAGAGCTCGATTCATAGGATATCCTAAAGAGTCATTAGGATACTATTTCTACATTCCAGAAGACCACAATGTGATTGTGAGTCGACATGCCATCTTTCTTGAAAAATAGTTTATTCAAGATAGCGGCATTGGAAAGCAGATCAAGCTTGATGAGAAAGTCTCACAAGTACAACGAGCTAAGGACCAATTGGAACCAAATCAGGTTGAGCCAATAAGAACACTACCTCCTCCACCTCGTAGATCGGAAAGAGTTTTCCATCCCCCTGAGAGATACTTAGGTATTATTTCAGAGGAAGTAGAGAAAATGTTCCTCGTAGGTAATGGTGCTCATGGTGATGATCCCAAAACCTACAACGAGGCGATATCAGATATCGACTCCGAGAAATGGCTAGAGGCAATGCAGTCAGAAATTGACTCGATGCACTCAAACCAAGTCTGGACCTTGGTAGATCCACCAGAAGGTATAGTACCTATTGGGTGTAAATGGATCTTCAAGAGAAAGATTGGTGCAGATGGGAATGTGGAGACATTCAAGGCTAGACTAGTGGCAAAAGGTTATAGTCAACGCGAAGGCATTGACTATCAGGATACCTTTTCTCCAGTGGCTATGCTAAAATCCATCCGCACATTGCTTGCCGTTGCAGCCTATTTCGATTATGAAATATGGCAAATGGACGTGAAAACGGCATTCTTAAATGGATATCTTGAGGAAGATATCTATATGGAACAGCCGCTAGGTTTCACATCCAGTGATACTGATCACAAGGTTTGTAAGCTGCAAAGGTCCATATATGGACTTAAGCAAGCATCTCGGAGCTGGAACACTCATTTCAATGATGTGATCAAAATGTTTGGTTTCATCAAAAATGAAGAGGAACCATGTGTTTTCAAAAGGGTCAGTGGGAGCGCTGTTGTCTTCCTCGTATTGTACGTGGATGACATCCTCCTTATTGGGAATGATATTCCTATGTTAACAACAGTCAAAATATGGTTGTCCAAGGAATTCTCCATGAAAGACCTAGGCGAAGCATCCTTTATTCTAGGAATTAAGGTCTATAGGGATAGACCGAATAGGATGCTAGGACTTTCACAGAAGATGTACATAGAGAAAGTACTAAAGAGGTTTAGTATGGAAAACTCTAAGAGGGGATTAATACCCTTCAGACATGGTATTCATCTTTCCAAGAAGATGTGCCCTAGCACACCTGAGGAAATAGAACGTGTGAGCAGGATCCCTTATGCTTCTGCAATAGGGAGCCTCATGTATGCCATGTGATAAGTGATAAAAATATACTAATAAAAGTATTAAATTATAAAATAAATTAATTTATTTTTTTAAAAATTGATACTTTTATTAATCTTATGTAGGAAAGAAGGCCACCAATGTGAAGATCTTATTTTTCTGATTCAGATGAAATAAATTTCAGGCAAAATGGACTTCAAACGAGCCAGAATTGAATTTCAAAAAAAAAAAAAAAACCACCGATGCAACGCTGACGTCAGGATAACATCAGCATTTTTCACAGTGCATGATGGACCATTTGGAGGGTATTTCGGGCATTTCACAATAAGAGGCGCGCTCTGATTGGCTGAAGAATGCGGTGGTCCACGCAACAACGGGCTCGCGCATGGTCCATGGAGGGCAATTTGGAAATTTTGGCTGATCCAACGGGCGGTGCTCACTGAAATTCAATCGGACGGTCGAAAAGAAGGCGCTGATGGACGGCATCCACAGCTCGCAGTCGAGATCCAATTGCTTCAGATTCATCCCAAAGTTAAACTATAGATCAGAAGGCCTATTTCTATGCAATCGGATAGCCCAGATTCGATCCAATGGTTGATCCAATGGCTGGCATTAAATCCGACTTGATCTGGGTTATTTTAAGAGATTTTTGAGTGGTTTTTGGACCATTTGATCAACATCTAACGGCCAGAATTATCCAGATCTTAATTTGAGTTGTTTTGGGAGTCTTAAACCTAGTTTTTGATGGATTTTGTGGGGGAAAACAAACTCTTTATCTCTAAAAAGAGTTTGTTGTCGTGAGAAAAAAAAAGAAAAATCAGAGAGAGAAAAATTAGAGAGAGAGACAGAGAGAGACGGGGAGAAAGAGAGAAATAGAAAGAGAGAGAGAAAGAGAGAGGAGAGAGATAAGAGTGATTTGTGAAAAATAAAAAAGGTTTTTGATTTTTTTTGATTTCTTTCGACGATCAAGACATCGATTAAGGAGCCTCTTCATCTTCGCCAAGTTCTCCACATCAAGAGCAGCAGACAATCAATTTCAGCAATCAAACAGTCTAATTTCTCTATGCTTTTTATTTTATTTGCTATTTTTGAACTTGTTATCATGAACTAAATTTTATTTTACTAAGGCTAAGGTGTAGCCACTCTTTTGATGCAATATTCAGTGTGATTTATTTTTAAATTTTATTCATGAGGAGTATATAAATCTGATCTTAATGCTTTTAGATTACTGGCCATCTTCTAATTGATCTGATGAACATAGATGTTACGGACCAAGTACATCTATGTTAATGCTTCTTGATTATATACCTTGTATTATGAATCAAATTAGAATTCATATGCATGCGAGAATTTTAGTGCGCTTTGGACGCAGCGTATTTTAATTAGAGGATTTCACAAAACCTAATGCATTAATATTTATTTAAATTACACCTGGACCAAAGGGTAATTAATAAATATTAATAGTTTTGCTATGCCTGGACCAAAGGATAGTGAATAAATTAGGAGACTCCACCATCACATGAAATAAAATTAATCTAAAAATCTGAATATTGTATTGACTGAGTTGGTGAACCGATTGCCTTAGTAATCCATTGCTCTTGAGTTTAAAACCCTAATAATTTACACTCTCTCTATTTTCTTAAAAACTTTTAATTATTTTTTTATTTTATTCTTTAATTTCTTATTCTCATAAATCGATCTTCTAAATAAAGCATAGGAAAGAGCTTTTCAGTACTTATTTTCCAATCCTCTAGGGACGATACTCTACTCATTCACTTTATTACTTGATCGACTGGTGCACTTGCCATAGCTATAAATTAGCACGCATCAAGTTTTTGGCATGCCGTTGCCGGAGATTGTGTCTAAAATAATATTAAAATTTTGATCCTAGCTTTACTTTAGAAATTTATTTTTAATTTTTATTATTTTTTTAAAAAAAAAAATTTAGTGCATGACACGTACTGGACATAGTAACTTACTACCTCTAGATCCAGAAATTGAAAGGACTATTAGAAGACTACAACAAGAGAGAAACATGGTAGCTGAAGATCCTAACAACATCAATCTAGGATTGGATATGGCGACCGAAGGACAGCATGAAGCTATTCGACCAGTACATCATCCATTAAATGATTACATCACACCATCTATAGCCGATGCAGCTTCGAGCATCAGGAGACCGCCTGTACGAGCAAACAACTTCGAAATAAAATCGACGATGATCCAGATGATTCAATCAACTGTCCAATTCAGTGGACATGTGCATGATGATCCGAATGCCCATATTTCTAATTTTCTTGAACTTTGTGATACTTTTAAAATTAATGGGGTGTCGGATGATGCTATTAGATTAAGGTTATTTCCTTTCTCTTTACGGGACAAAGCTAAAAATTGGCTTCATTCTCTTCCTGCAGGTTCTATCACAACTTGGGATGTCCTAGCCCAAAAATTCTTAGCCAAGTACTTTCCACCTTCCAAGACTGCTAAGATGCGCAACGATATCACTTCCTTTATGCAGATGGACATGGAGACACTATATGAGGCTTGGGAGCATTTCAAGGAACTGCTGAGGAGATGTCCACATCATCAACTATCCGTATGGCTTCAGGTACAAACTTTCTATAATGGTTTATCTCCTACTAATCATTCTATGATTGATGCAGCAGCAGGAGGAACCATTAATCAAAAAATGGAGGAAGAAGCTTTCGATCTGATCGATGAGATGGCATCAAATAGCTATCAATGGCAGACAGAGCGTATGATGCCAAAAAGACTAGCAGCTGTGCAGGGAGTAGATTGCGTGCCAACCTTACTAGCTGAAATTGCAGCCCTTAGAGCCGAAGTCAACAACTTAAAGGGAACAGCTATGCATGTTCAGAGCATTACTTGTGACCTGTGTGGAGGAGGACACGATACGAGCAATTGCCAAGACAGGTAATCCTTTTGCTAAAACAACTGATACAGCTAATTATATTGGTAATTTTTTTCAGGCCGCAACAAAATAATCCCTACTCCAACACATACAATCAAGGGTGGAGGCAGCACCCAAATTTCTCATGGAGCAATCAAAATGCAGCACAACAGCCACCCCCAGGATTCCAAGTACCTGAAAAGAAGTCCAACATGGAAGAGCTGATGGTCAAATTTATGCAAAACCAAGAAGCAACTATAAAAAATTTGGAAGCCAAACTTAGACAGGACCAAACAGCAGCAATTCGAAACTTGGAGATGCAAATAGGTCAAATGGCTAAGATAATCTCCGAGAGACCTCAAGGATCCTTGCCAAGCAATACGGAGACAAATCCAAGGGAGCAAGTCAATGCTATCACCCTAAGAAGTGGTACAAAGCTGGAGGAGCCACATCAGAAGAATGAGACTGAAGAGCCAACTACAAATAAGGAACCATCAACTAAAATTCGTCAGTCACCAAAACAACCAGCAGATGGATGGTCTCCAGGTATACGATTTGCTGATCCAAATGTGAAGCCCTACGTGCCGCCACTACCATTCCTAGAGAGACAAATACAGCATCCAGATAAGAAATTTTCTAACTTTTTCAAAATTTCTAAAGAATTTACATATTAATATTCCTTTTGTAGATGCTATTACTCAAATGCCCAGGTATGCCAAGTTTCTCAAAGAAATCTTAACAAATAAGAAAAAGCTGAAGGAGCATGAGAGAATAAATTTGAATGAAGAATGCTCAGCAATACTTCAAAATAAATTACCACAGAAGTTAAAAGATCCAGGGAGTTTTACTATCCCCTGCATTATTGGTGATTGTAGTTTTGATAAAGTTTTATGTGATTTAGGAGCAAGCATTAATCTCATGCCTTTTTCTATTTTCAGGAAGCTGGGTCTAGGAGAACCAAAGCCTACCACTATTACTCTTCAATTAGCCGGACAGATCCATTCAAATATCCAAGAGGTATAGTGGAGGATGTCTTGGTAAAGGTAAACAAGTTTATTTTTTCTATTGATTTTATTGTTCTTGATATGAAAGAAGATTATGATGTACCCCTTATTTTAGGGAAGACCCTTTTTAGCTACTGGAGGAGCTTTAATAGATGTTCAACAAGAAAAATTAATTCTTAGAGTCCAAGATGAACAAGTTACTTTTAATGTTTTCAAAGATACTAAACATCCTGATGATAATCAAACTTGTTTTCTAATTGATATTATTGACAATCCATTATATGAGAATTCTGTAGAAAATAGGTTTGAGACTATAAAAGCTGAGCAATGTCAAATTGAAAGAGGACTCGATCAAACATGAAAGTATTCCAATTGAAGTGGCACCAGATTGATCCACTTTAGAACTCAAAGAAAGTCAAGCTGAAGACTATAAATCAGAACTACTAGATAGGTTATTTCTTTTCTTTTTAGTTTTGATCATTTTTCTTTTCTTTTATTTTTTAGTAATTTATTGTTGCTCTTTTACTGCTCTGGTGTGTATTTTCAATTTTGCAGAAAAATCAATGAGAGCTCAAGCAAAATTTCAAAGCTCCAAAGAATCAGACTGAACCAAATCAGGTGTATTCCTTCCTATCCTTTATTGCACCCTTTATTTTTCTTTCTCCTTTAAGACAATGTAGAATAAGTTAAAAAAAAAAAAAAAATCATAAAAGATAGTAACGAGTTAAAGAAGTAGATTAGACTTTTAGAAGCCTACTTATTCTATTAGCACTTTTTATTGCACATGCACACTAACAAGGCAAAGTAGGTATTGATTATAAGGCCAACTGAGGATTCAATTATCACTAAAAATTGGTAATTAATATACATTCTAATCAAAGAAACTTGAATTTAAGGAAAGAGCTACCTGCCTATAAATAAAGTGCAAAAGATAGAGTATATGTGGATTGCCCAAAGCCTAGTAACTGGGTCTCTGCACCTAGGTCAAGTGTGAAAATTCACGTAAAATGGTGAAGGAAAGGCCAGGAAAGGCAGTGTGAAAGCTACCTTAATTCATGAGTATAAAATTGAGAATGTATAGAAAATTGACCAAAATAGGTGATAAGAGAAGATACTTTTGTTCTTTTAATTTAATACTGAAATGCTAAAGTTAGTCATCACGAACACAAGTGCTATAGATCTTTGATGTACTCTAAGAAAGTTTTTAATTATATTGACTGAAAAATTTGCTTCTGAAGCTCAATGCTTAGTTAGCAGTATTTTCTAAACTTTTTGACCTTTAATCCTAGATTTTATCTTTGTGATGGATAATTTTATTGAAACATGGTATTAAATAAAACATTGCTAAGGGACTAGCAATGACTAAGTTGGGGGGTGTGATAAGTGATAAAAATATACTAATAAAAGTATTAAATTATACAATAAATTAATCTATTTCTTTAAAAATTAATATTTTTATTAATCTTATGTAGGAAAGAAGGCCACCAATATGAAGATCTTATTTTTCTGATTCAGATAAAATAAATTTCAAGCAAAACGGTCTTCAAACGAGTCCAGAATTGAATTTCAAAAAAAAAAAAACCATCGATGCAACGCTGACGTCAGGATGGCGTCAGCATTTTTTCGCGGTGCACGATGGACCATCTGGAGGGTATTTTGGGCATTTCACAATAAGAGGCGTGCTCTGATTGGCTGAAGAATGCGGTGGTCCATGCAACACCGGGCTCGCACATGGTCCACGGAGGGCAATTTGGGAATTTTGGCTGATCCAACGGATGGTGTTCACTGAAATTCAATCGGACGGCCGAAAAGAAGGCGTTGATGGACGGCATCCGCAGCTCCCGATCGAGATCCAACGGCTGAGATTCATTCCAAAGTTAAACTATAGATCAGAAGGCTTATTTCTACGCAATCGGATGGCTCAGATTTGATCCAACGGTTGATCCAACGGCTGGCATTAAATCCGACTTGATCTGGGTTATTTTAAGGGGTTTTTGAGTGGTTTTTGGACCGTTTGATCAACATCCAATAGCTAGAATTATCCAGATCTTAATTTGAGTTATTTTGGGAGTCTTAAACCTAGTTTTTGATGGATTTTGGGGGGAAAACAAACACTTTATCTATAAAAAGAGTTTGTTGTCATGAGAAAAAAAAAGAAAAATTAGAGAGAGAGAAAAATCAAAGAGAGAGATAGAGAGAGATGGGGAGAAAGAGAGAAATAGAAAGAGAGAGAAAAAGAGAGGAGAGAGATAAGAGTAATTTATGAAAAATAAAAAAGATTTTTGATTTTTTTTTATTTCTTTCGATGATCAAGACATCGATTAAGGAGCCTCTTCATCTTCGCCAAGTTCTCCACATCAAGAGTAGCAGACAATCAATTTCAGTAATCAAACAGTCTAATTTCTCTATCCTTTTTATTTTATTTGCTATTTTTGAACTTGTTATTATGAACTAAATTTTATTTTACTAAGGCTAAGATGTAGCCACTTTTTTGATACAATATTCAGTATGATTTATTTTTAAATTTTATTCATGAGGAGTATATAAATCTGATCTTAATGCTTTTAGATTACTGGCCATCTTCTTATTAATCTGATGAACATAGATGTTACGGACCAAATACATCTATGTTAATGCTTCTTGATTATATACCTTGTATTATGAATCAAATTAGAATTCATATGTGTTGGGGATAAATCCCGCTCCTGCCAAAGTCAAGTTCAATCCCAGCCTGATGTGGTCAATGCGGAAGAACTTCAGTGGACGCATCCTAGCTGAACTACTACATCCGGCCGAGCTTCTCAGCGGCTGAGCCTCAGCCGAAGTCTTTCAACCAACCGAACTATCAAGCGGCCGAACTACTTATTGCCCGAGCCCCTTTGGACTCCGAGCGACCGGGCTTCGGCCGAGACCCCGACGGCCGAGCTTGTTTCAACCCTCTTAGCGGCCGAGCTCCCCGAACTTCTGTCCAGCGGCCGAACTCCCCAGCGCCCAGGCTCCGGGCCGAACTCCTTCGGACTCCCAGCGACCGGGCTTCAGCCAGACCCTTGCGGGAGCCGAACTTCCCCAAAACCTCCTCTCGGGCCGAGTTTCTACGGAAGCCGGACTCCCTATAGACTTCTTCAATGGACGAGCTTCTCAATGACCGAACTTCTTATGATGGATTCCTGCAGGCAATCTCGCTACGGTTACACAACAGTAATAACGATCGGCATTTATCAGGAATAACGATCGGCATTTATCAGCAATAACGATCGATAATAACGATCGGCATTTATCAAGAATAACGATCGATATTTATCAGCAATAACGATCGATAATAACGATCGACAGGATGGTTACAATAAGCTCCCTCTATAAAAAGGACCCTCCGAATATCTTTACGATAGGTTCTGAAAATCCTTTTCTTCTCCTCCATATTCTGTCGAGCACTCCATTCCTGTTGACAGGAACTAACTTGAGCATCGGAGGGTCTTCCGGAGCCACCCCCACCGGTTCCGAGCGAGACTTTGTTTTGCAGGTCCCCGGCGGCAGCCTCTTCGGCCTCAACTCCGGCGACGACAAGTTTCTGCGTCAACAGATTGGCGCTAGAGGAAGGGCCTACCGGCGAAGATTCCCTTCTTAAAGGAAGCCGGTGTTCCTTTGTTCTTAAAGGAGTGCTCGAGAGACCTTTCTTCCTTTCAATTCTAATTCCCTTCCAAAGAGAAAAGATGCCCCCCAGGAGAGCTTCCACTCGGAGATCGACGGCTTCCGCGGCCCGATCTCGTTCGAGTCCATCCGCTCCAGCTCCAGCCCCAATGACTCAGGCTCATTCTGCAGCCCGGCGATCGGCGGCCTCCGCGGCTCGATCCTGTCCGGGTCCGTCCGCTACCGTTCCAGTCCCGACAATCCAGGCCGCGGTAGACGCTGAACAGTTCAACCTGCTTGTCCAGCAGGTTCGTGGCCTCACCGAGGCCGTTCAAGCGGTGCAAGCCATGCACCAGCAAGCCACCGTACCAGTCCAATCGGTCCTGGATCTTTTGGAGCCGCGTTGTCCAGTCCAGAGGCAATCAACATGGGCTACCCGACCTCCAATTCCCGGAAAAGGAAAGCAACGGAAGGAGAGCCCTTGTTCGGACCGCAGCTCATCCCAGGGAGAAGCTTTTCATCCGATCAGCAAGAAGACTTTAGAAATGAGAGACCATGAAGATCTCCTGGATAGAAGGCTCTTGGAAATGAGTCGTCGGATCGAAGAACTCCGCCACGCTCCTCCCTCATATGGTAATGAGATCCGAACCGACCCTCCATTCTCACAGAAAATTATGCAAGAACCAGTCCCGCCGAACTTCAAACTCCCACAGTTTGAGAGCTATGATGGGACCACTGATCCGGTCGACCACCTGGAAAGCCTTCCGGACGACGATGTTGCTTCATGGCGCGCCAGACGCCATCCTGTGCCGGGCTTTTCCCTCTACTCTTAAAGGAGCCTACCAGAAACTGGTATTCGGCACTCAAGCCGAGTACCATCCTGTCATTCGACCAAATGAGTCAACAGTTCGCGGCCCACTTCGTCAGTAGTCGGCGTCCACGCCGAAGCTCAGACTCCCTAATGGCCATCAGGCAGAGAGAAGGGGAATCCATTCCGGGCTTTCATTTCTCGGTTTAATACCGCTGCGTTAGAAGTCCGAGACCTGGATCAATCGATCGCCATGGCCGCGCTCAAGAGCGGCCTTCAGAAAAATGACCTATTGTTCTCCCTGGAAAAAAAGTATCCCAGGGACTTTGCCGATATGTTGGCTCGGGCCGAAAGTTATGCCCGGGCAGAGGAGGCCTTCGAAGCTAAGGATGGTGAAATCGGTGGTAAACGGCTGATCGGCAGGCTGGATAGACCCTCCGAAGAAAGGAAGCAAATTGAAGCTCGGCCACGCTCCAGGACTCCCCCTGGTCGCGAGCAAGTTCGGATTCCCTCTCAAGCTCGGAAGCGGGGAAGCTCTGACGGAAGGACGCGCCGAAGTCCTCCTCAGCGCCGAAGTTCTCCTCAACGCCGAAGTTCTCCTCAGCACCGAAGTTCTCCCCGTCTACGATGATTTCACAACTACACCCCCCTAAACACCCCGAAGACTCAAGTTCTGATGGAGATCCGGGAACGGCTTCCAAGACCAGAAAGAATGCGCTCTCACCCTTACAAGCGTAATCCCAACAAGTTCTGCCTCTACCATCGCGATCACGGTCATGACACGGAGGAGTGCATTCAACTCCAGGACGAGATCGAAGAGCTCGTCAGGCGAGGCAGACTAAGCCGGTTTCTTCGAAGGCAGCCCGAGGGGGTGGAAGATCGGCCGAGAACGCTAACGCCAAGCGGGGAAAACCAACAAGAAGACCGGCCACCCGTTGGCGTCATCAACACTATCTTAGGGGGATCTCAGCAAAAGGAAACCAGCAGGCTTGAAGGATCGATGAAGAAATGGAAGATTTCGGAGCCTATAGTCTTCACCGAGGAGGATGGCCAGGGAATCCAACTTCCGCATAATGACGCGGTTGTAGTTTCGTTGAATATTGCTGACTACGATGTACGCCGCATCCTCGTAGATAATGGAAGCTCGGCTGATGTATTGTTCTACGGTGCCTTCTTGAAAATGTCCCTACCTGATGATCGATTGAGCTCGGTGAATTCTCCGCTAGTTGGATTTGCTGGCAACACCGTACCAGTCGAAGGTATCATAACTTTGACCGTAACAGCAGGGCAGTACCCAAAGCAGGCCAAAGCTCAGGTCGACTTCCTAGTCGTAAAGACGCCGTCCGCCTATAATGCTATCCTTGGTCGACCTGGTTTAAATGCCCTTCGGGCAGTTGTGTCGACTTATTACTTAAAGATGAAGTTCCCTACGAACTATGGGGTTGGAGAAGTCAGAGGAGACCAGACCCTAGCGAAGTATTGTTACTCAATCGCCTTGTATAAGGGAGATCAGCCCGACTCCTGTCTGGTTGACGGACTGGATGTCCGTGACGACCTCGCTGAAGAACGAGCTGAGCCTGCAGAGGACCTCATCTCTGTGTCATTAAATGATGGAAAATCGGACCATGTGGTGCAGATCGGCTCCAACCTGGCAACCGAGGTTCGGGAGCAACTCGTCGCTTTTCTCAGAAGGAATGCAGACGTCTTCGCTTGGACCCCAGCAGATATGCCAGGAATCGACGCCGAGGTCATGGAACATCGGCTGGCCGTTGACTCGAAACACCGGTCGGTAAGAGAAAAACTACGCCAACATGCCCCGGAGAGGCAGAAAGCGATCGCTGAAGAGGTAGATAAACTCCTTAAAGCCGGACTAATCCGGGAAGTTCATTACCCGACTTGGGTTTCGAACGTGGTTCTTGTCAAGAAAGCAAACAACAAGTGGAGGATGTGTGTCGACTTCAAAAAGCTAAACAAGGCTTGTCCAAAGGATAGTTACCCCTTGCCCAGGATCGATCAGTTGGTAGATGCAACCTCGGGTCATGAGCTCCTCAGCTTTATGGATGCCTTTTCTGGTTATAACCAGATACGTATGGCGCCTGAAGACGAAGAAAAAATAGCCTTCATCACTAGCCGAGGTCTTTATTGCTATAAGGTCATGCCTTTTGGACTCAAGAATGCGGGAGCAACATACCAACGTTTAGTCAACAAAATTTTCAAGGAGCAGATCGGCCGCAACATGGAGGTGTACGTGGATGATATGCTCGTCAAAAGCCGAGCTTCAGCTGACCATCTGGCCGACCTTGAAGAGACCTTCAATGCATTGAGGAAGCATAAGATGAGACTGAACCCTACCAAATGCGCCTTTGGCGTAACCTCTGGAAAATTTCTTGGGTTCATGGTGTCGAGACGTGGAATTGAGGCAAACCCCCTGAAAATCCGAGCTATTCAAGAAATGACCACTCCAAAGATGATTAAAGAAGTTCAGCGCTTGGCCGGAAGGGTGGCATCCCTAAATCGCTTCGTCTCGAGGTCGGCTGAACGTTGCTTGCCCTTCTTCGAGGTTCTCAGGCGACCAAAGGACTTCAGCTGGACGGCAGAGTGTCAACAAGCATTTGAGGAACTCAAAAATTACCTCGGCACGCCCCCTCTGCTGGCAAAACCTGAACCTGGGGAAGAGTTGTTCTTGTATTTAGCTGTCTCCTCGGTGGCCCTGGCGGCGGTTCTCGTTAGGGAAGAAGCAAAAACACAACGCCCGATCTATTACGTGAGCCGAGTCCTAAGGGACGCGGAGACCAGATACTCCCGGATAGAAAAATTATCTTACTGTCTCGTAATTGCCGTCAGGAGGCTCCGACCTTACTTTCAGGAGCACACCATAACGGTCCTCACGGACCAACCAATAAAAGCAGTTCTCCACCGAGCAGACGCTTCCGAAAGAATCGCAAAATGGGCAATGGAGCTCACGGAGTTCGACATCAACTATCAGCCCAGGCCATCAATCAAAGCCCAGGTACTGGACGGATTTTGTATTAGAATGCACTATTCCGGACGAAGCCGAACTTGAATCAAGCAAGACAAATACAGAGGCGAGATCGAGCCTTTGATGAAGTCGAACCATCACAGCCGAACTTCCCTAGCAAGGGCCGACCTCTCTGAAGGGCTTCTGGATTCTACACGTTGGATGGTTCTTCAACTCCATTGGAGCTGGTGCAGGGCTAGTCTTGTCAGCCCGAGGGAGTTATTGCGAGTTGACGTTGCCTCGAGTTTCCTGCTACAACAACGAAGCAATATACTGAAGCCTGTGCTGTGGATTAAGAATAGCAAAGAGCTCAAAGTAGATCGGCTTCGAGTCTCACGTGAGTTCCGATTGACTGGCGTCAGGTTGATTGGCAAACTTTGAAGCAAGAGAAGAGAGCATGGCGAGATACCTCGGGAAGTGAAGCTTAACCCGCTCTTTGATATTTCAGTCATTCACATATCCCAAGGACAGAAAAATGCGAGAGCCGTTTTCTCTCCAAAACTGGCCACTTCGGCTCCATCGACACTACCCAAAGAAAGTGTTTCAGGAAACTCTGAAGTACCCAACCATGGAAAACCTCAGGATGTCCTACAGACGGAATTCGAGCCCGCTGGATTTTGACCCACTGGTCATCTACTTAAAGAGGGGCTTCTCTCATGATCGAAAGAAGCTCGAAAACTCAAATCAGGCTCCTTACGTCTTATACGAAGGCCAGTTGTACAAAAGGTCTTACTCCCTTCATTGTTGAGATGTCTTCGACCTCAAAAGCTAAAATTGACTATGGGATGTGCAGCGAAGGAACTTTGCGGAAGCGCATTTAGGGCAGGATCTTTGTCGCTAAAGCTCCTTCGCGCAAAGGTTTATTGCCGACCCTTATTTCACGATTTCTGCTGAAACGTAAAGAGGTGCGACTTGCACCAAGAAAAGATGCTAGTGTGCAGAGACGGCCGGCATCCAACTCATCTCCGCTTAATTCACCCCTAGCGCCGTTTGCGTAATGGGATGGAACATACTCCGGCCTTCCCGACAGCGTCGGGACAGCGGAGTTCCTCTGTCGCCGATTGACTTCTTTACCAAGTGGTCGAAGCTGAACCCCTCCACAAAAATTACCGAGCCAAGTATAGGACTTTGTTGGAAGTCATAGTTTGTCAGGTTGCGGCCTGCTCCGAACCCTTATAACGCAATAGACAAGCGAATTCGCAGGGCTAGGTTCGCAGTAGTTTTGTTGAAGGATTAAACTCATTCCCAGCGCTTCACTTCTGTGCGCTCATCCGCAGGACCCAATGGGGAAGCTGAGATAACCAAACTGAGACCTTGCTATCAGGAGAATCACAAAGAGGCTAGATAAGGCAAAAGGGGTCCCTGGGTAGACGAACTCTACATGTCATCTGGGCTACGTACCGACACTCAAAAGGGTGGCCGAACCTGGAGAAACATCCCTTCGCATTGGCCTTCGTACTTGAGGCAGTCATCCTCGTTGAACTTAAGCTCCCTTCTGCATGAAGTTGTGGGCTTTCAATGAACAGCTCAACCCCAAACCTCAGCTGTCACCTGACCTTCTGGAAGAAAAGAGGGAGGAAGCTCGCATCTGATGTCAACCTATAAACAGAGGTGGCTCGGGTACTACAACTCCAGAGGTTAAAAATAAACATCCAGAGTAGGGGACTTAGTGCTCCGATCGAGCGCTATCACTCAGCCTCAGAGGCAAGAAAGCTCGCTCCAAATTGGGAAGGTCCGTACAATGGTACGGAAGTCATCCGACCCGGAACCCTATCGCTTGAAGGAACTCGAGGATAATGCTTCCTCGCCATGGGAACTCAGAAAATCTGAGATGTTCATCAATGAATTTCATTTGTCTCTACGTTTTTGGTTTTTAAATTAAGTGGGATGGCAAGAGAAAATGAGTAAAATAGCCCTTAGGAACAGGAGGAAGACCTCATCCCTAACGCGAAGCAAAGTTCGAAGGACCTCGTTCACCTTAGACTGAGTGGAGGGGAGAAGCATCGGACGACGGTCCGTATGTGCCGCTCACAGCCCTTAGGAACAGGAGGATGACCTCGTCCTAACGTTGAGCAAAGTCGAGACCTCGTTCACCTTAGACGAGATGGGGGAGAAGCTCGGGCGACGGTCCGCATGTGCCAACCCACAGCCCATTAGAACAGGAGGATGACCTCGTCCT
>QRFJ01007328.1:0-25995 GCA_006176705.1 Cocos nucifera | reverse complement strand
CTCAACGGATGGCGAGCTGGTAAGTGGGAGGGACTGATCCAATACATGAGTTAACTTCTCGAAATCTAAAATAATTTTGAAATTTTAGAGCCAATCCGTATAATTGGATCCGATTAGTCTATGGGTGTCTAGGATACGTGTTAGTGGGTTGGACGTAGATATTTCTCTATAGAGAGTCAAAGTTTCTAGTTAGATATTGTAATTAAGACTTGACCAATTTATTTAGGAGTTTTATTTTTAAACAAATTAGCTTCCACTATTTTCTTGGATCCCTACACTCCCTCCATAGAGATGCAAAAATCTTCATAATTAATGATTTCTAGTGGATGGTGCGGTCCCACCAACTGACTCATCACCTCATCTAATAGTTATTGGTGATGGGTTAGCCAATGAGTGAACAACTCCTATTCAATAATTCTCTAATCATGGCGCACCTAAACTTGGTCTCTAATTCATGGATCTCACTATGCCTGGAATATTGATCTACTTCTTAGTTAAGTCAGACCCACCATTTGCATAAATTGGATTTCTAATTGAGTCTCTCACCGTGTTCGAAATATTGAGCCCAATCCATCCTCCAGCCCATAGCATTCAATGCCTAATAGACATGGTTGCGTTCTTCCCGGTGCAACTGAACCACCGTAACCAACCAAGAACAATCAACCCCGAAAAGGGCCCGCACATCTACAATGGTGGAAGATCTTTAGACTTAATCTTTTCTTAGGAAGATTTGATTTACGTCTCATTAAACTAGACTTGACATAGTCATAACCATTATGACTAACCTAGTGGCAAGGGTTAGCTCGGATTGTTGACTACCACCGATCGAAATTGAGCCAATAAATATGGCTAGGTAAGTGAGATCGGTGGAAGGGATATGCTATTAACTCGACAAGAATGCATTCAAGTTGAGTAGCTTCTAATTAAAAACTAGTCGGTTGTATCTGCCAAACTTACCTTAGATACCAAATTATTGAGCCAGAATTAATCGAATTAGCCTACAATCCAGACTCTAACCACTAAGCCTAATTAGGTCTTAGCTTGATTGATCACTCACTTAACTCGATCTTGACCCATACTTAATTCTATTAGGCTGGTCAATTTAAGCACTGTTGATCCCATCTAACCAACTATTAATTCGGTTTGATCAACTGCTTAGACCTAATTGAGCTACCCAAGCCCGAACCTAATATTATGAATATATCTTAGATCTGAAATTCTTAATTTTAGATCTAATTAATATTTCATAATCTTAATTCTTAATTATATTTAGGGTTCATAAATAAAATATGTATATTAAATCCTAGGGTTTCAGGATCTAGGATTTTGCAGAAAGTAAGTTCTTAATTTCTGATTAAGGACGGATGTGTAACACCCCTACACATCATAAGAACACCCCATCAAATGAAAGGAGAGGGCATTTAAACCCTACTTTATTCTTATGATCGGATGGCCAAGGGGAATGTCTTAATCAGAAATATACAAAACTACAAAACTAGTTAGATCTACATCGTATATCTCATATACAAAAATTGATCTAACTATAAACATATTTTGCATACATCTCATATATCATATCATGCATATTTTTTGATCTAAATTATTCCATAATTATCTAAAAAATCAGATTTAAATTGATCACATCAAAATAAATTCTAATCTAGATAATTATGTTGAACTATTCTACAACTACTGTAAACATGCATTCATCATATCTCATATGATCTAAAAATTAAATAATTTTATTTATTATTTTTTAGATCTTATTATAATATTTATAACATCAAAAAATAGTAAATAAATAGATCTAAAATTATAACTTAATCAAATTAAATTATGAACATGCAAGACTATGTATAGAACTATTCTATTTTACAACTAGTCATGTATCTTGTAAAACTTAGATATAAATTATTTAATTTTAATTTTTTTGATTTTAGATCTCATCACATCTCATATGACATTTAAAATAATTTGACTATTAGATCAAAAATAAATTAAAATTAAATCTAAATAATTTGGAGAACCTGGCTCTGATACCAGTTGAAGGAAAAATCCTAATTTTTAGGGTCAGGTTCGTTCAGATTTGATCGAATTAAGAGAGATATTTCAAAAATTTCTCTCATATATCTAGATCAGATCTAAGATATTTTAGATCTAATTTTATAAATTTAATAAATATAATAAAAATAAATTAAATCTGATTAATTTATACCTTGATGTTGGGTAATCAGATTACCCTTTGATGATCCTGCTGATTGCTTGAGGTTCTGGATCTAGCCATGCAAGCGCCTGACCTCTACCGATATCTACTTAGGTTGAATCTAGAGATCTTCTCCTTATTTATCATCTCTCTAAATATCAAATCTAGATCTGACTTGGAAGATCTTCAAAACTCCTTTTGAAGATCTATAGTCATCTCTGCAGCAGTGCTGCCTTCTTCCTTTCTTGTCAGCTTTCTCTTGGCTGGATCACACCAAACTGGAGCCCAAAATTCCTTGGGTGTGGAGAGGAGAGAGAGGACCAGAAGTTGGTGTGGAGGAGGGAGAGGGGCAGCCTTAGGGCATGGGCTAAGAGAGAACTCTTTAAAAGTTGGGCGCAGATAGGGTTTATATAGACCCTGCTGCGCCATGCAGTGCCACATCATCCCACCCAATCACGTTGCTTCGTGCAATCAGATCTAAATTTGATTGGTGGGATGACATCATCTGATCCAATTAGATGAGAGTCCCTTGAATTCATCCTTAGATGGCACGTAAGACTGGTCAAAGTCTATAGGTTGGCGCCACCTAAGTGGAATCCTAGAAGCAACCTAGAGTCCAAACTGTATGGGACTCCAGGTGTCCCTATCCATGGGCGCATGCCTCCCTAGGTGTGCACCCCCTCCTTTCCAATTTCTAGCAAGGGGACAAGCCCCTATCTGCTCTCCTATAGGTGCATGACACATGGGCAGATGTCTAAGTGTCAAAGATCAATGTTTGACCAAAGTCAAAGACAAGAATTAGTAGATGATGGAAAATGATAGGTGTTGTCTCAAATTTATCTCATAAATTAAGATAATCCTTTTCTGACCTAGAAAAGCTCTAGTTAGATCAAGTAAAGGTACTTGAGTGAGCACAAATACATTTGGCTCAGTCGAGACAACTTTTAATGATAGTAGAAGGAGAACGTTAGGCTCAATCGTATGCTAGCACGATTTTCTTGAACCTAATTGAATCTTATTCATATCAATTGAACTTGGTTAGTCCAATTGATGATGTCTAGATCTAATCCCTTGTTTGTGTGACCCAATTAGGTTTAGTTCTATATGATAATGGGATATGTCGTGATCTCTATCTTCGACATCATCAAAACTTCTTTCGATGAATCAGAACTCTTTTGATTCAGACAACTAGAATGATCGATCATCTAAATCATTCTAATTGCTCCTAAAATCCACTAGTGACACCTAGCAGTATATGGTGGCAACCCATCAAAACTGAAAATAAACCTCTTGGTGCAACTACTTGTGTTATTAAGTTCTTCTATCGTGAGCTTCGATCAGACTATGGTTAAGGTGATCTCGTCAAACCCTAATTTCTATCATATTATTTAATCATTCGATTCAAGTCTGATGTGAAAATCTTAATAGAAACTCTTTCTATTATTTTACTCTACCATGGCCATGGGCTTATGGACTTGATTCTCATGATCCTCATAAGGCTGCTCCTCATCCACTGAGGTAGATAGATTCCTTCTTGGTGCAATCCAATTTCTATAATGAACATGCTATAGCTAACATACACCTCAGGATTCTGAATGGCTAGGATACCTAGTCATGGTGTAGTCAAACTATAACACCCTCAAGATGAACTGCCGATGCACCTCAGGTCAAAGAATTAGACACACCACTACAGCTTCGAGTCAGTCATCGACGAGAAGATAGACTTTCTTATGACTACTCGAGGTGGCCACGCTCAGTGCCCTTGTTCTCTAATGAGTACCTATACTCTCGCTCTGGTGTCTCTACACCATAGACTCAAGACTCATCTACTATAAAGAAGCAATTGTACACCAACCTTCTGGATCAATCGCCATCCTCATGATGATTCTACGGTCGGGATCATTTTATGAGTTAATAACAAAAATTTATTTCTTAAATTTTCAACTCTTGAAAATATGAATTATCATTACTATTAACTCAAGCGATGTATCACAGACACTAAATACACATTTATGATAGAAAAAAACCCATTTTATTATTTATAGTCAAAATTATAATTTTGCCCCTAAAAGTGTGTTACAAGTGTCAGATAATTCTAGCTTCTAGGGCACACATATCTAACACTACCAAGGCCCAGACTTCATTTGAGTGCATCGAGTTAATTTCTAGCTTCATTGTCTCTAACCATTTCTCGGAGTTGATATTCGATATCTTCTTATCATAGATTTTGAGATCATCACCATGAACCCCATTACTTATAAGGAATATTTTCTCTACTTCCTCTAAAGTAGTATCTAAGTACCTCTCAGGGGGATGGAAAATTCTTTTCGATCTACAAGGTGGAGGAGGTAGTGATTGTATTCGCTCAACCTAATTTGGTTCCATAGGATCCTTAGCTCGTTGCTCTTGGAAGACTTTCTTCTCGAGCTTGATTTGCTTTCCATTGCCACCATCTTGAATGAACTATTTTTCAAGAAAGATGGCATGCCGACTCACAATCACATTGTAGTCTTCAAGAATGCAGAAATAATATCCTAATGACTCTTTAGGATATCCTATGAATCAAGCTCTAAAGGATCTATAGTCTAACTTGTCTGCTTGTTGTCTTTTGACATGAGCTGGACAACCCCAAATTTTGAGATGACTCAGACTTGATTTCTTACCATGCCATATCTCATACGGTGTGGTAGAAATGATTTTAAAGAGAACCCTATCCACTAAATATATTGCAGTTAATAGACTATGTCCCCCAAAAAAATTAGGGAGGTCTGTGAAGCTCATCTGGATTGGACCATATCTAATAGGATCCGGTTCCTCCATTCTGAAATTCCATTGAGTTGAGATATTCCAGATAGAGTCCATTAAGAGACTATGCCATATTGCTTGAGATAGTCCAGGAATTCCTAACTAAGGTATTCACCTCTTCGATCTGATCGAAGAATCTTAATGGATTTTCAAGTTTGCTTTTCCACTTCATGTCTTAATTTCTTAAATTTTTTGAAGGCTTCAGACTTATGTCTCATATGATACACATACCCATACCGAGATAAATCATTAGTAAAGATTATGAAGTAGACAAAGTTGCCTCTAGCCAGCACATCAAATAGGCAGCACACATCAATATGTACTAGGGCAAATAGATCTGTGGCCTTTTCCTCATGTCCTACAAAAGGAAGCTTAGTCATTTTTTCATGAAGACATGATTCATAAATTGGATATGACTTGAAAGTCAATGGACTCAATAGTCCGATTTTCTCCAATTTGTTAATCCTATCTTCTACTATACGACCTAGCCTTAGGTGCCAAGATACCTATCATTTGGACTATCCCCGAGTCATTTTGATTCTATGGCATTCACATTTTGCTCGATATTAAAGATAGATACATCAATATGTAACTGGTAGAGACCGTTAATAAGAAAATCACTTGTAATTTTATTTTTTTTATAAAGAATATTATAATGGTCCTTATGAAAACTAATTACATAGCCTTCTTGCACTAAACATGAAATAGAAATCAAATTCCTGCTTGCAGCAGGCACATAATAACAATCCTTAAGTACTAAATCTAAGCCAGATGGTAGTCAAAGAGGGTAGGTTCCCATGGCCACAGCAGCAACCCTTGCTCCATTTTCGACGCATAGGATCATCTCACCATCCCCCAGCCTCCTGCTATCCTCATGACCCTATATGGAAGTGCACAAATGAGCACTAGAACCAAAGTCAAGCACCCAACTGATTGTAGAAAAAACTGTAAGGTTAGACTCAATAACGAGCATACCTCTAGAAGGACCTGTCTCCTTCTTATTCTTCAGGGTGACCAGGTATGTAAGGCAGTTCTGCTTCTAGTGGTGGTCAGTATTATAATGGAAACATTTTTTTTTATCAGCAGCCTTCTTCTTCAGCTCTACCTTTTTTTTCTTTCCACCTTCCATCTTTTGCTTTTTCACAGACTTCTTCTTCTTTCCAAAAGATTTTTTCTTGGAAGAAGTCCACTCTATAGTAAGTACTAAGCCTTTAGAACCTTTCATAGAAAGTTCAACAGTAACCAACATATTCATAAGCTTGGCTAGAGTATTCTAAAATTTATGCATATGGTATTTCATGATGAACTGCCCATATGCATCAGTCAAGGATTGCAGAATTATATCATTCTGCAGATCCTAGTCTAACTTCACTCTGAGCTTCTTAAGCTCTTCCAAGTCCTTGATAATCATAAGACAATGATCTTAGATTGACTGTCCATCACGCATTTTAGCTTTAAACAGTCATTTAGTGATCTGATATTTGGCTGCGTGACTCTGTTCACTAAACAACTCTTACAGGTGAGCCAACATTTGGCGGGCAATATTGATATCTTCATGTTGGCGCTGAAGCTCATCAGACATCGAGCCCAACATGTAGTATCTGACCTTATTATCTTCATCTGTCCACTTATCAAGAGATGCCCTCTATTCAATGGATGGACGAGCTGGTATGGTGGGGGGATCCAGGTCTAATACATAAGTCAACTTCTTGAAACCCAAAATAATTTTAAAGTTTTGGAGCCAATCCTTATAATTGGATTCAGTCAGTCTATGGATGTCCAAGATAAAGGTTAGTGGATTGGATGCAGATATTTTTCTTTTTTCTATAGAGAGTCAATGTTTCTAGTTAGATTTTGTAATTAAGACTTGGCCAATTTGTTTAGGGGTTTGATTTTTAAACAAATTAGCTCCCACTATTTTCTTGGATCCTTACACTCCCTCTGTAGAGATGCGAAAATCTCTTTGATTACTGATTTCTAGTGGATGGTGCCGTCCCACCAACTGACTCATCACCTCACCTAACAGTTATTGGTGATGGATTAGCCAATGAGTGAACTACTCTTATCCAATGATTCTCTAATCATGGTGCGCCCAGACTTGGTCTCTAATTCATGAATCTCATCATGCTTGGAATATTGATCCACTCCTTAGTTAAGTCAGACCCCCCATTTGAACAAGTTGAATTCCTAATTGGATCTCTCACCATATCCAAAATATTGAGCCTAATCCATCCTCCAGCCCGTAGCATCCAATGCCTAATAGACATGGTTGTGTCTTTTTGGTGCAACTGAACCACTGTGACCATCCAAGAATAATTAACCCTAGGAAGTGCCCGCACATCTACAATGGTGGAAGACCTTTGACTTAATCTTTTCTTAGGGAGATTTGATTTAAGTCTCTTTAAACTTGACTTGACATAGCCATAACCATTATGACTAACCTAGTGGCATGGGTCAGCTCGGATTATTAGCCATCTTAGATCAGAACTAGGTCGACAAATATGGCCAGGTAAGTGAGACTAGTGGAAGGGATATGCCATTAACTCGATAAGAACATATTCGAGTTGAGTAGCTCCCAACTAAAAATCAGTCGGCGTATCTGCCAAACTTACCTTAGACACCAAATTGTTGAGCCAGAACCAATCGAGTTAGCCTATAATCCAGACTCTAACCATTGAGCCTAATTAGATCTTAGCTCGATCGATCACTCATGTGACTCGACCTTGACCCAGACTTAATCCTATTAGGCTGGTCAATTTAAGTACTCTTGATCCCGGCAAACCAACTCTTGATTTGGTTTGATTAACCGCTAGACCTAATTAAGCTATCCAAGTTCGAACCCAATTTTATGAATATATCTTAGATCCAAATATTTTCAATTTTAGATCTAATATATTTCATAATTTTAAGTCTTAATTAAGTTTAGTGTTCATAAACAAAATATGTATATAAAATCCTAGGATTTCAGGATTCAAGATTTTGCAGAAAATAAGTTTTTTTATTTTTGATAAAGAACGAATGCACAGCACCCCTACACATCATAAGAACATCCCATTGAATGAAAAGAGAGGGCCTTTAAACCCCACTTCATTCTTATGACTGGATGGCCAAGGGGCACGCCTTAATCAGAAACATGATAAATCTACAAAACTAGTTAGATCTACATCATATATCACATATATAAAAATTGAACTAACTAAAAATATATTTTGTATGCATCTCATGTATCATATCATGCATATTTTTACATCTAAATTATCTCATAAATATCTAAAAATAAGATTTAAATTTGATCATATCAAATTAAAATTTATTCTAGATAATTTTGTAGAACTATTCTATAACTAGTCTAAACATGCATCTATCATATCTCATATGAATAAATTAAATAAATTTATTTTTTATTTTTTAAATTTAACTATAATATTTATAATATTAAAAAATAATAAATAAATAGATCTAAAAATTATAATTAATTAAATTAAAATTATGATAATGCTAGACTACACATAGAATAATTCTACTCCTAGTCTAGTCATGCATCTCATACATCTTAGATCTAGATTATTTAATTTTTAATTTTTTAATTTTAGATTGAATCATATATAATGTGACATCTAAAATCATCTAATTATTAGATCAAAAATAAATTAAAATTAGATCTAATAAATTATGGAACCTACCTCTGATACCAGTTGAAGGAAAAAATCTATTTTTTGGATCAGGTTCGTTTAGATTTGATTGAATCAGGAGGGATATTTCAAAAAAAATTTTCTCTAAGATCCTAATCAGATCTAAGACCCCTTAGATTTGATCTTATTAATCTAATAATAAAAATAAAATAAAAATAAAAATTAAATCTAATTTAATTATATATTTATTTTGGGTAATACAATTATCCTGTGATGATCGTGATGTTTGCCTGAGGTTGTGGATGTAGCTGCACAATCGACTGGCCTCTATTGGTATCCACTCGGACAGGATCTAGAGATCTTCTTCTTCTCAAATAATTCTTCAAAAATCATATATATATATATATATATATATATATATATATATATATATATATATATATATATATATATATATCTGATCTTAAAGGTCTTCAAAACTTCTTTTGAAGAACTATCGTTGTCTCTTGTAGTAGTGTTGCCTTCTTTCTTTTCACTTGCTTGGATCGCACCTTATTCATGCCCAAAACCCCTTGGGCATGGAGAGGAGAGAGAGAACTAGAGGGTGGAATGGAGAAGGAGGGAGAGAGGCTTTGTGGCATGGGCTAAAGGTAGAAGCATTGAAAACCTAGGCGTAGACAGGATTTATATAGATCCTGCTGCACCATGTAGTGCCATATCATCCCAACCAATCACGGACTTTTAAGCAATTAGATCTAAATCTGATTGATGGGATGACATCATCTGATTCAATCAAATGAGTGACCCTCAAAACCCTCCTAAGGTGGTGCAAAGACTGAGTCAAACAAGAGTTCTTAGCACTACAAAGTTTAATCCCTTGAAGCAACCCTGAAGTTCCATCTGTATGGGACTCCTCCTTTATCCTCATGGGGCACACGCCTCCCTTGGCATGCACCCTCTTCCTGTTTGCATTTAGTAGGGGTACAAGGCCTCAAGTACTCTCCTATAGGTGCATGACACATGGGCAGATGTCCAAGTGTCCATGGTCAACATTTGACCAATGTCCGAAAATAGGAATTAGCAGGTGATCGAAAATGACAGGTGTTATCTTAAATTTATATCATAAATTAAAATAATCCTTTTCTGATCCAGACAAGCTCCAGTCAGACCAAGTAAAGATTCCTGAGTGAGTTCAAACATATTTAGCTCAGTCGAGACAAGCTTTAATGATTATTAAAGGAGAACATTAGGCTCAATTGTATGCTAGCATGATTTTTTTGAACCAAATTGAATCTTATTCAAATCAATTGAATTGGGTTAGTCCAATTGATGACATCCAGATCTAAACCCTTGTTTGTGTAACCTAGTTAGGTTCGGTTCCATATTGTAATTGGATATGTTGTGATCTCCATCATCGACATCATCGAAACACCTTTTGATGGATCAGAACTTTTTTAATTCAGACAACTAGTATGATTGATCATCCAAATCATTCTAATTGCTCCCAAAATCTACTAGTGACACCTAGCAACATATGGTGGCAACCCATCAGAACTGAAAGTGAACCTCTTGATGCAGTTAACTGTGTGATTAGGTTCCTCTATCTTAAGCTCCAACCAGATTAGGGTTAAGGTGATCTCGTCAAACCCTAATATCCGTCATATGAATTAATCATTCGATTCAAGTCTAATGTGAAAATCCTAGTAGAAACTCTTTCTATTATTTCATTCTGCCATGGCCATGGGCTTATGGACTTGATTCTCATGATCATCATAGGACTGCTCTTCATCTATCGACGTAGATAGATCACATATTGGTGCAATCCAATTCCTACAATGAACATGTTATAGCCAACATACACCTCAAGATTCTGAATGGCTAGGAGATCGAGTTATGGTGTAGTCAATCTATAACACCATCAAGATGAACTGTCGATGCACCTCAAATCAAAGAACCAAACACACCACTGCAGCTTCGAGCCAGTCATTGACAAGAAGGTAGACTTTGTCATGACTGCTCGAGATGATCACGCTCAGTGCCCTCATTCTCTAACGAGTACCTGTACTCTTGCTTTGGTATCTCTACATCGTAGACTCAAGACTCATCTATCCTAAAGAAGCGATCGTACACAAACCTTCTGGATCAATCACCATTCTTATGATGATCCTATGGTCAGGAGCATTTTATAAGTTAATAATTAAAATTCATGTCTTAAATTTTCAACTCTTGAAAATATGAACTATCATTACCATTAACTCAAGGAATGTATCACAGACACTCTCAAATATACACTATGATAAAAAATAATTTATTTTATTATTTATAATCAAAATTATAATTTTATCCTTAGAAGTGTATTACAAGTGTCAACCAATCTGGCTTCTAGGGCACACATATCTAACAATAATCTCATTAATGCCATATCTGACCGATCTTCTAGTAGTACCCTGGGGCTTGTGCAAAGCCACTCCCACTGGCACATCTCTACCTAAAATTTTGTGGCTAATCTTACACATCCATCTGAACTACTGGCTCTCCATGCTGATTTTTAATTTGAGATAAAACTTTTCTGCCTAGCTCTACCTCAACAGGAATACTTCCATAAGTGAATGTAACCTACATGCCATCATTCTCTGACTGGTCATCACTGTTCATCATTATTTTTCCAATCGCTTCTGTACTCCTAGGCCTCTCCAAAATGCTTTTTTCATCAAAAATGATGTTCCTACTAATCACTACCTTCTGTGCTTCAGAATTCCACAGTAGGTATCCCTTGACTCCTTATGGATATCCTATGAATGTCATCTTTTAAGATTTAGGATCCAACTTACTCTTCTCGGTTGCCTCCACATGTGCATAGGCTCTGCAACCGAAGATCTTCATGTGGTTAAGCTCCACCTTCTTTCTATTCCAGACCTTCTCTAGAATGCCTCCATTCAACTTGCGGCGAGGGGACCTATTGACAAGAAAATAAGAAAAAGTTAAAGCTGGCCCTAAAAGAATTTAGGAAGTGATGTCTGCAACCTTAAACTCCATGCCTTCTTGGTCAGTGTCCAGTTCATCTTTTTTGTGATACCATTCTACTAGAAAGTCATCTTCATTATGTAATGGCATTTGATACCATTTTCTTCATAGTACCTCCTAAACTCTAGGCTTGTATACTCTCCTCCATTATCCGACCTCAAATACTTCACCTATCTTTCTGACTCCTTAACTTCAGCTCTCCAGGCTCTGAATCAAAAAAAGACCTCTAACTTTTCTCTAATTAGATAAATTCACACCTTTCTTGAGAAATCATCGATTAAAGTGATAAAATATCTTACCTCACCTCTAGCTGATACAGGAGCTGGTCGCTACATAATTGAGTGCACTAAATCCAACACTCCTTCGCTGTGCTTGGTACTTTTGGCAAACTTTATCCTATATTGTTTAACAAAGATGCACGACTCACATAAATCTATGCCCTCCTTTAGGACTATGATCACCCTTCTTCTGTTGAGTTCAGTGAGCCCTCGATCACTCATATGACCCATCCGATAGTGCCATAGCCAATATAAGAGTTGCTCCTCCGTGTCACTGCTAGCACCTCTGCACTATTGTTCATCACTCAGCCTTTCATTCTATAAAGATTGTTGCTTAGTATTCTATCTCTTATCGCCACCAAAGCTTTCTTAGAAATTTTCAGACATCCACTCCTAGCCTAGCTACTAAAAATATAACCCTGCTCCTCCAAGTAGCCCAAAAAAATTAAATTCTTTTTCAATTCTAGTACATGCCTGATATTTCATAATGTATGAATGATCCCATTATACATTCTTACCCTGATTGAGCCAACTCTAGCTACTCTGCATGGGTGATCATCTTCAAGGCTGACACTTGCTCCATTGATCTTCTGGTGGATAGAAAATCACTTTCGATGAGAAGTATAGTGGTGCAAGCATGCTGAATCCAATATCCACATAGTATCATACTCTGTGGACCTATCTGATATAACTAATAGATCTTCTCCACTACTCACCAAAGCTGTATCATCATTCTTACTAGCCTTTTCTTTTTGTGACCTCAAAAGGGGACAATCTCTCCTTAGGTGTCCAAGCTGATAACATTTATAACATTTCAATGTCTTCCTCTAATCCTAAGACTTTGACCTGCCTTTGGATTTTTCTCTTATCTTCTCCTTTGATCTTTTCTATCTTTCATTCACAACCAAGATCTTAGACTTGGGATCTTCCTTATAGTTCTTTTTTCTCTACTCATTTGATCTGAGCACACCAATAACTTCTTCATAGTTTAGGATCTCCTTCCTATAAACTAAAGTTATTATGAGACCATCATATGAGCCTAGGAGAGAACAAAGTAGCAACAATGCCCGATCTTTCTCATTGATCTTCACATCCAAACTCATCACCTCAGAATATACTTGATTGAACCTTTGGATAAGTGCAACACGATCCCCACCTTCAGGCATCCTCAGACTATACAACTGTTTCTTCAACCATAGCTTATTCGTCATGTTCTTTTCCATGTATGTGTTCTCCAGTCTCATTCAGAGCCCCTTTGCCATGGTCTCTGTGCAAAGCTTGGGTAGCACCTAATCAGCCAAGCACATTCTAATTATGCTAAAAGCAATTTCCTCCAACTCTTCTAAATCCTCAGCACTAAACTTTTTTGACCTTTCTCTTATCAAGACCTTGTAGATCTTCTGCTAAACCAACAAGTCCTTTATCCTTTGCTGCCATAAGGTAAAGTCCCCTTGCCATCAAACTTCTCAAAATTCACCTTGAGTCCACTTGATCCCATGACTTTAAGCAAGTCAAGAACAAACTGCTAACACCCTTTCACGATCACGCACTTGCAAAACTATCCTTCAAAGAAGATCTAAATACTCTTGATCCTCTTTTCAACCTTCTTTATCACTGTTTCTCTGTGTAATAAGTCTCCACCTTAATCTAGAGACAACCATGAAGCAAACAAGAAGTTTTTAGGATAAAACCTAGTGTAATAGATCCTCAATGTCGAAACCCTAGGTGTCTTCCTTCCTTCCATGCAACACCGCTTTGATATCAATTATTATGAAAATTGACTCCACACACAAACCGACATGGCTACTGGTGATCAGCCAAGCAACAAGGAAGAACTTCATAGAAATTATTATGGAAGCATGATCAATGGATTCAATAGAGAAGAAAGAAAGTAAGAGAGTTTAAGAGTTTTTCAGAAGAAAAGAGCTTTATTTCAATGAATTCAGTCTCTTCTTCAATCTTAACCTATTTACACTATATATACTTTGCAAAAGGGTCAAGCCTCAAGCCTATAGAAAAACTTTCCAAACCCAAATAATCCACATACACAAAATAGACACTCAAAAATTGAGCCAGCGCAGTTTCAGACTGAGTTGGCTAACCTATGACTGGGTTGACTCAGTCTAAGACTGAGCTAACCTAATTGTGTACCATGCCAATAGTTCTGAAAATACTACTTTCTATCTGAATTTTTCTTTGAGACATAGTTGATCTAGTCCTGGACTGAGTCGACCTAGTTCTTAACTTAGCCGACCGAGTCTCAAGGTGAGCCGACTAAGTTTCTGAACTTTGCTATCCAAACTAATTTCTCTTCTGGCTTACTCTCCTCTTCCCATGATCTATCTTCTCATATTTTTAAGACTTGAGAGTGCCACTTCTGAGCTCACATGCTAGCTCCTCCATCTGAATGTCTAGCACTGATACTATAGGTAGAGCCTCAATTGAAACATCTACTGAAATCTGAGCTCCCCGACGTATCCAACGAACACACTATCTCTCAAATTCCATACGGCGTAAGGAGTATTCATTGTAGGTATCTGTATGCATCAGAGCTCTAGTGGTCTCTCCATCAAGGTCTACCCCATGCTCTTGAAAAATCATGATCAAACCAATCCCATAGGATAGAGAAGTCCTAGATCTCCTGGCTATGTCCTCCATAAATCTGATCATAAGTGCTGGGAGGTTTGAGGGAATCTTTCGGATAATATGATACATAAATGAAATGTCTCTTGCAGCCATAAAGTCAAAGCATCCAATTTTAGGAATGAATATACTACTGGTAATATGGTGTAAGAGGTGCATATCCATAGTCAAATGGTTGGCACTTACCTTCTTTATGTTGCTAATGTCCTCTCTCCTAAAATATACTTGAGCCATTTTGATCTCTTTTCAAATTTATCCATTCGACTTCCTTCAGCTCTCATTTTTAGAATTCTTCCTAACTTCTCATAATTGAAAATAATAAGCACACCTTTTGTTAGATATATGTACCCTAGAAGCTAGAATTGGTTGACACTTGTAATACACTTCTAGGGGCAAAATTATAATTTTGACTAAAATCAATAAAATGGGTTATTTTCTATCACATATGTATATTTAGTGTTTGTGATGCATCCTTTGAGTTAATGGTAATGATAATTCATATTTTCAAGAGTTGAAAATTTAAGACATGAATAATCATTATTAACTCATAAAATGCTTCCGACCATAGGATCATCACGAGGATGGTGATTGATCCGGAAGGTTGGTGTACAATTACTTCTCTTTAGTAGATGAGTCTTGAGTCTACGATGTGGAGACACCAAAGCGAGAGTACAGATACTCGTTAGAGAACGAGGGCACTGAGCGTGACCACCTCGAGTAGTCATTAGGAAGTCTACCTTCTCGTCAATGACTGACTCAATGCTGCAGTAGTGTGTCTGATTCTTTGATCTGAGATGCATCGACAGTTTACCTTGAGGCTGTTATAGTTTGACTTCACCATAACTCAATCTCCTAGCCATTCGAAACCCTGAGGTGTATGTTGGCTATAGCATGTTCATTGTAGGAACTGGATTGCATCAAGATGGAATCTATCTACCTCAGTGGTAGAGGAGCAGCCCTATGATGATCATGAGAATCAAGTCCAGAAGCCCATGGCCATGGCAGAGTGAAATAATAGAAAGATTTTCTATTTAGATTTTCACATTGGACTCGAATCGAATGATTGCGTCATATGATAGAGACTAGGGTTTGATGAGTTCACCTAAACCCTAATCTGATCGGGGCTCAAGATAGAAGAACTTAATCACACAGATAGCTGCACCAAGAGGTTTGCATTCAGCTCTGATGGGTTGCCACCATATACTGCTAGGTGTCACTAGTGGATTTTGGGAGCAATTAGAATGATTTAGATGATCGATCATTCTAGCTATTCGAATCAGAAGAGTTCTGATCCATCGAAAGGAGTTTCGATGATGTCGACGATAGAGATCATGACATATCCCATTACCATATAGAACTGAACCTAACTGGGTCACACAAATAAGGGTTTGAATCTGGTGATCATCAATTGAACTAATCCAGTTCAATTGATCTGAATGAGATTCAATTAGGTTCAAGAAAATCGTGCTAGCACTCGATTGAACCTAACATTCTTCTTTTACTATCATAAATAGTTATCCTGACTGAGCCAAAGAAGTTTGTGCTCGATCAGAGGCCTTCACCTAGTCTGACTAGAGCCTATCCAAGTCAGAAAAGGATTGTCTTATTTTGTAAGACAATACCTGCCATTTTTGGTCACCTGCCATTTCTCGTCGTTTGACTTTGGTCAAAAGTTGACCTTTGACTAGTCAAATATTGACCATTGATACTTTGACTTCTATCCACGTGTCATGCACCTATTGGAGAGCTGGTGCAAGCCTATCCCCCTGCTAGAACTTGGCAAGGAGGAGGGCACATGCCACCTTTGGCGTGTGCCAAAGTTTGAGGTGCCCAGGAGTCCCTATTGGACAGAGACTCTATCTCCTTTTTGGATTCCGATTAGACTTCTCCTAAGAATCAAGTTTAACTGATCTTAGGTGCCATCTAAGGTGGAATCCAAGGGACTCTATTCCCACTAATCAGATTTAGATCTAATTTCATAAAGGTTTGTGATTGGTTGGAAAGAAGAGGAGTTGGATCACGCAGTCTATAAATATAACCCTGCGCCCAACTCAAAGAGCAATTGAAATTCCCATGCCCCAAGGCTGCCTCTCCTCTCCTCCTCCATGCTAGGTCAACCTTCTCCCTCTCCTCTCCATGTCCAAAGGAGTTTGGGATCTTAGTTGGTGCAATCTAGATGAGAGAAAGGCGACAGAAAGCTAGAAGGCTGCACTGCTGCAAAAGACAACTGCTGATCTTCAAAAGGTATTTTTAAGATCCTCCATATCTGATTTTTGGAGATGTGATAGAGAAGAAGAGGATCTTCAGATCTATCCTGAGTGGATACTGGTAGAGGCCAGGCACTTGCATGGCTAGATCCAGAACCTTCCGCTGCATACAGGATCATCAACGGATAATAGGATTACCCTACTTCAAGGTAAATTAAATTTGATTTAATTTATCTAGATTTTATTTTTATTATTAGAATAGTAAGAATTAGATGTGAAATATTTTAGATCTAATTTAGATCAAAGAAAAAAATTTTTGAAATATATCTCTTGCTCCGATTAGATCTGAACGAACCTAGTTCGAAAAATCAGGATTTTTTCTTCAACTGGTATCAGAGCCAAGGTTCTAAAGTGTTTAGATCTGATTTTAAATTTATTCTAATAAAAAATGTATGATTTTAGATGTCACATAAGATGTGATCAGATATAAAATCAGAAAAATTTAAAATTAAATGATTTGGATCTAAGATTAGAAAATATGCATGACTAGTTCTAAAATAAAATAGTTCTATAGAATAGTCTTGCATGTTTACAATTTAATTTGATTAAATCATATTTTAGATCTATTTATTTACTATTTTTTAATATTATAATTATTATAATAATATCTAAAAAATAGTAAATAAAAATTATTTAATTTTAAACATCATATGAGATTATGATTGATGCATGTCTAGACTAGTTGTAGAATAGTTCTACATAGTTGTCTAGATTAGAGTTTATTTTGATAAGATCAATTTAAATCTAATTTTTTAGATTATTATGAGATAATTTAGATCTAAAAATATGCATGATTTGATACATGAGATGTATGCAAAATATGTCATGATTAGATCTAATTTGTATATGAGATATATGATATAGATCTAAAACTATTTTGTAGTATTACATGTTCCTAATTAAGGCATTCCTCTTGGCCGTTTGGTCATAAGAATGAAGAAAGGTTTAAAGGCCCTCTCCTCCCATCCGATGGGGTGTTCTTATGATGTGTAGGGGTGCTGCGCATTCATCCTTAATCAGAAACCCAAAACTTACTTTCTGCAAAACCCTAGATCCTGAAATCCTAGGATTTATTGTGCATATTTTATTTATGAACCCTACTTAATTAAAAATTAAGATTATGGAATATTAATTAGATCTAAAATTGAGAATTTCAGATCTAAGACATATTCATAATACTAGGTTTGGGCTTGGGTAGCTCAATTAGGTCTAAGCGGTTGATCAAACCGAATCAAGAGTTGGTTAGATGGGATCAACAATGCTTAAATTGACCAGCCTAATAGGATTAAGTCTGGGTCAAGATCGAGTCACGATCAAGCAAGACCTAATTAGGCTCAGAGGTTAGAGTCTGGATTGTAGGCTAACCCAATTGGTTCTGAGCTCAATAATTTGGTGTCTAAGGTAAGTTTGGCACATACGATCGACTGGTTTTTAATTGGGAGCTACTCGACCTGAATGCATTCTTGTATGAGTTAATGGCATATCCCTTCCACCGATCTCACTTACCTGGCCATATCTGTTCGACTCAGTTCTAATTTGAGGTGGTCAATAATCTGAGCTAACCCATGCCACTAGGTTAGTCATAATTGTTATGACTATGACAAGTCTAGTTTAATGAGACCTGAATCAATTCTTCCTAAGAAAAGATTAAGTCTGAGGTCTTCCACCATTGTAGATGTGCGGGCCCTTCCTGGGGTTGATTGTTCTCGACTGGATACAGTGGCTTAGTTGCACCAAAGGGAAGACGCAACCATGTCTATTAGGCATTGGATGCTATGGGCTGGAGGATGAGTTGGGCTCAATATTTTGAATACGGTGAGAGACTCAATTAGGAATCTAGTCTATGCAAATGGTGGGTCTAACTTAACTAAGGAGTGGATCAATATTCTGGATATGGTGAGATTCATGAATTAGAGACCAAGTTTGGGTGCACCATGATTAGAGAATCATTGAACAAGAGTTGTTCACTCATTGGCTAACCCATCACCAATAACTATTAGGTGAGGTGATGAGTCAGTTGGTGAGACCGCACCATCCACTAGAAATCATTAATCATGGAGATTTTTGCATCTCTACAGAGGGAGTGTAGGGATCCAAGAAAATAGTGGGAGCTAATTTATTTAAAAATAAAATCCCTAAACAAATTGGTCAAGTCATAATTACAGTATCTAACTAGAATCTTTGACTCTCTACAGGAAAATATCTACGTCCAATCCATTGGCACGTATCCTGGACACACATAGACTGATGGACCCAATTATAAAGATTGGCTCAGGAACTACAAAATCATTTTGGGTTCTGAGAAGTTAACCCATGTATTGGACCAGGACCCTCTCACCTTACCAACCCGTCCATCCACTGAACAGAGAGTGTCTCTGAAAAAATGGATAGACGAAGATAATAAGGCCAGATATTGTTAGATATATGTGCCCTAGAAGCCAGAATTGGCTGACACTTGTAATACACTTCTAGGGACAAAATTGTAATTTTGACTATAATTAATGAAATGGGTTATTTTCTATCACACATGTGTATTTAGTGTCTGTGATACATCCTTTGAGTTAATGGTAATGATAATTCATATTTTCAAGAGTTGAAAATTTAAGACATGAATAATCATTATTAACTCATAAACAGCTCCCGACCATAGGATCATCACGAGGATGGTGATTGATCCGGAAGGTTGGTGTACGATCGCTTCTCTTTAGTAGATGAGTCTTGAGTCTACGGTGTGGAGACACCGGAGCGAGAGTACAGGTACTCGTTAGAGAACGAGGGCACTGAGCGTGACCACCTCGAGTAGTCATTAGGGAAGTCTACCTTCTCGTCAATGACTGACTCGATGCTGCAGTAGTGTGTCTGGTTCTTTGACCTGAGATGCATCGGCAGTTCACCTTGAGGGTGTTATAGTTTGACTACACCATTACTCGGTCTCCTAGCCATATGGAACCCTGAGGTGTATGTTGGCTATGACATGTTCATTGTAGGAACTGGATTGCATCAAGATGGGATCTATCTACCTCGGTGGTAGAGGAGTAGCCCTATGATGATCATGAGAATCAAGTCCTGAAGCCCATGGCCATGGCAGAGTGAAATAATAGAAAGAGTTTCTATTTAGATTTTCACATTGGACTCGAATCGAATGATTACATCATATGACAGAGACTAGGGTTTGACGAGTTCACCTTAACCCTAATCTGATCGGGGCTCAAGATAGAAGAACTGAATCACACAGGTAGCTGCACCAAGAGGTTCGCATTCAGCTCTGATGGGTTGCCACCATATACTGCTAGGTGTCACTGGTGGATTTTGGGAGCAATTAGAATGATTTAGATGATCGATCATTCTAGCTGTTCGAATCAGAAGAGTTCTGATCCATCGAAAGGAGTTTCGATGATGTCTATGATAGAGATCATGACATATCCCATTACCATACAGAACTGAACCTAACTGGGTCACACAAACAAGGGTTTGAATCTGGTGATCATCAATTGAACTGATCTAGTTCAATTGATCTGAATGAGATTCAATTAGGTTCAAGGAAATCGTGCTAGCACTCGATTGAACCTAACGTTCTTCTTTTACTATCATAAATAAGTTGTCCTGACTGAGCCAAAGGAGTTTGTGCTCAATCAGAGGCCTTCATATGGTCTGACTGGAGGTTGTCCAAGTCAGAATAGGTTGTCTTATTTGTAAGACATTACCTGCCATTTTTGGTCACCTGCCATTTCTTGTTCTTTGACTTTGGTCAAAAGTCTACCTTTGACTGGTCAAACGTTGACCATTGACCCTTTGACTTTTGACCACATGTCATGCACCTATTGGAGAGCTGGTGGGGGCCTTGTCCCCCTGCCAGAACCTGGCAAGGAGAAGGGCGCACGCCAAGGGTGGCGTGAGCCCAAGTAGGAGGCGCCTAGGAGTCCTTGTTGGACAAGGACTCCACCTCCCTTTTGGATTCCAATTAGAGTTCTACTAAGAATCCAGTTTGACTGGTCTTAGGCGCCCTCTAAGGAGGAATCCAGGGGTCTCTATTCCAACCAATCAGATTTAGATCTGATTTCACAAAGGGTTGTGATTGGTTGAGAGGAAGAGGAGTTGGATCACAAGCTTAGTCTATAAATAAGACCCTGCGCCCAACCCTAATTCCAAGAAAAAGTCAATTGAAAGAGATTTCCCACGCCCCAAGGCTGCCTCTCCCCTCCTTCTCCATGCCATACTCTCTTCTCCCCTTGCTCTCCACGTCCAAAAGTGTTTTGGACTTAGGTTTGGTGCGATTCAGATCAAGGAAAGGCGATCAAAAGCAAGAAGGCTGCGCTGCTGCAAAAGGACGACTGCAGATCTTCAAAAGAGTTTTGAAGATCCTCCAGATCAGATCCAGATCTGATTTTTGGAGGTGTGATAGAGAAGAAGAGGATCTCCAGATCCAACCCGAGTGGATACCGGTAGAGGCCAGGCGCTTGCGTGGCTAAGATCCAGAACCTTCCGCTGCAATCAGGATCATCTACAGGGTAATAGGATTACCCAAATCAGGTAAATTAAATTTGATTTAATTTATCTTTTTTATTTTATTTATTAAAATAATAAGAATCAGATCTGAAACATATCAAGATCTGATTAAGATCAAGAGAAAATTTTTGAAATATATCTCTTGATCTAATCAGATCTGGACGAACCTGGACCGGGAAATCAGGATTTCCCTTCAACTGGTATCAGAGCCATGGTTCTAAAATTGTTTAGATCTGATTTTAATTTTATTTTAATTAAAATAATGTGATTTCAGATGTCACATGAGATGTGATCAGATCTGAAATCAGAAAAAATTAAAATTAAATGATTTGGATCTAAGAACATGAAGATATGCATGACTAGTTCTAGAATAGAATAGTTCTATAGAATAGTTTTGCATGTCTTTGATTTAATCTGATTAAATCATATTTTAGATCTTCTTATTTACTATTTTCTGATATTATAAGTGTTATAATAACATCTGATAAACAGCAAATAAAAATTATTTAATTTTAAATATCATATGAGATATGATAGATGCATGACTAGACTAGTTGTAGAATAGTTCTACATAATTGTCTAGATTAGAATTTATTTTGATTAGATCAATTTAAATCTAATTTTTTAGATTATTATGTGATAATTTAGATCTGAAAACATGCATGATTATGATACATGAGATGTATGCAAAATATGCCTTGATTAGATCTAAATTTGTATATGAGATATATGATATAGATCTATAACTGTTTTGTAGTATTTACATGTTCCTGATTAAGGCGTTCCTCTTGGCCGTCCGGTCATAAGAACGAAGAAGGGTTTAAAGGCCCTCTCTTCCCATTCGATGGGGTGTTCTTATGATGTGTAGGGGTGCTGCGTGTTCGTCCTTAATCAGAAACCCAAAACTTACTTTCTGCAAAACCCTAGATCCTGAAACCCTAGGATTTATTGTGCATATTTTGTTTATGAACCCAACTTAATTAAGAATTAAGTTTATGGAATATTAATTAGGTCTAAAATTGAGAATTTCAGATCTAAGACATATTCATAATACTGGGTTCGGGCTTGGGTAGCTCAATTAGGTCTAAGCGGTTGATCAAACCGAATCAAGAGTTGGTTAGATGGGATCAACAATGCTTAAATTGACCAGCCTAATAGGATTAAGTCTGGGTCAAGATCGAGTCACGATCAAGCAAGACCTAATTAGGCTCAGAGGTTAGAGTCTGGATTGTAGGCTAACCCAATTGGTTCTGACTCAACAATTTGGTGTCTAAGGTAAGTTTGGCACAGACGACCGACTGGTTTTTAATTGGAAGCTACTCGACCTGAATGCGTTCTTGTGCGAGTTAACGGCATATTCCTTCCACCGGTCTCACTTACCTGGCCATATCTGTTGACACAGTTCTGATCTGAGGTGGTCAATAATCCGAGCTGACCCATGCCACTAGGTTAGTCATAATTGTTATGACTAAGCCAAGTCTAGTTTAATGAGACCTGAATCAATTCTCCCTAAGAAAAGATTAAGTCCGAGGTCTTCCACCATTGTAGACGTGCGGGCCCTTCCCGGGGTTGATTGTTCTCGGCTGGATACAGTGGCTCAGTTGCACCGGGAAGAACGCAACCATGTCTATTAGGCATTGGATGCTATGGGCTGGAGGATGAGTTGGGCTCAATATTCCGGATACGGTGAGAGACCCAATTAGGAACCCAGTCTATGCAAATGGTGGGTCTGACTTAACTAAGGAGTGGATCAATATTCCGGATACGGTGAGATTCATGAATTAGAGACCAAGTTTGGGTGCACCATGATTAGAGAATCATTGAACAAGAGTTGTTCACTCATTGGCTAACCCATCACCAATAACTGTTAGGTGAGGTGATGAGTCAGTTGGTGAGACCGCACCACCCACTAGAAATCATCAATCGCGGAGATTTTCGCATCTCTACAGAGGGAGTGTAGGGATCCGAGAAAATAGTGGGAGCTAATTTGTTTAAAAATAAAATCCCTAAACAAATTGGTCAAGTCAAAATTACAGTATCTAACTAGAATCTTTGACTCTCTACAGGAAAATGTCTGCGTCCAACCCACTGGCACGTATCCTAGACACACATAGACTGACTGGACCCAATTATAAAGATTGGCTCAGGAACTACAAAATTGTTTTGGGTTCAGAGAAGTTAACACATGTTTTGGACCAGGACCCTCCCACCTTACCAGCTCGTCCATCCACTGAACAGAGAGCGTCTCTGGAAAAATGGATTGACGAAGACAATAAGGCCAGATACTACATGTTGGGCTCGATGTCTGATGAGCTCCAGCGCCAACATGAAGATATCGGGACTGCTCGCCAAATGTTGGCTCACCTGCAGGAGATGTTTGGTGAACAGAGTCGCGCAGCCAAATATCAAGTCACGAAATGACTTTTTAAGGCTAAGATGCGTGATGGGCAGTCAGTCCAAGATCACTGTCTGACAATGATCAAGGACATGGAAGAGCTTGAGAAGCTCGGTGTGAAGTTGGACTTGGACTTGCAGAACGATATTATTCTGCAATCCTTGACTGATGCATATGGGCAATTCATCATGAATTACCACATGCATAAACTTCAAAATTCCTTGGCCGAGTTGATGAATATGCTGGTTACCGCTGAGCTTTCTATGAAAGGTTCTAAAGGCTCAGTTCTTGCTATGGAACGGACTTCTTCCAAAAGAAAGTCTTATGGAAAGAAAAAGAAGTCTGTGAAAAAGCAAAAGGTAGAAGGATCAAAGAAGAAGAAGGCAGAACCGAAGAAGAAGGTCGATGGCAAAGGAAAGTGTTTCCATTGCAACAGCGACGGCCATTGGAAGCGGAACTGCCCTACTTACCTGGCCACCCTAAAGAACAAGAAGGAAGGTCCTTCTGGAGGTATGCTCGTTATTGAGTCTAACCTTACGGTTTCTTCTGCATCCAGTTGGGTGCTTGACTCTGGTTCTAGTGCTCATCTGTGCACTTCTATGCAGGGTCTTGAGGATAGCAGGAGGCTGAGGGATGGAGACATGATCCTACGCGTCGGTAATGGAGCAAGAGTTGCTGCAGTAGCCGTGGGAACATACCCTCTGCGATTACCATCTGGTTTAGACTTAGTTTTAAAAGACTGTTATTATGTGCCTGCAGCTAGCAGGAATTTGATTTCTGTTTCATGCTTAGCACAAGAAGGTTATGTGATCACCTTCTTTAAGGACCATTGTAACATTCTTTATGAAAGAAATAAAATTGCAAATGGTTTCCTTGTTAATGGTCTTTATCAGTTGCATATTGATGTACCTATTTTAACTATCGAGCAAAACGTGAATGCCAAACGACCTAGGGATAGTCCAAACGACAGATATCTATGGCACCTGAGATTAGGTCATATAGCAGAAGATAGGATTAACAAATTGGAGAAAAATGGGCTATTGAGTCCATTGACTTTTGAGTCATATCCAACTTGTGAATCTTGTCTTCAAGGCAAAATGACTAAACTCCCTTTTGTTGGACATGGGGAGAGGGCCACAGATCTCCTTGCCCTAGTACATACTGATGTGTGCGGCCCATTCGATGTGCCGGCTAGAGGCAATTTTGTCTACTTCATTACCTTTACCGATGATCTGTCTAGGTATGGGTATGTGTATCTTATGAGACACAAGTCTGAAGCCTTTTGAAAAGTTCAAAGAATTCAGACATGAAGTAGAAAAACAAACTGGAAAACCCATTAAGGTTCTTCGATCAGATCGAGGAGGTGAATACCTTAGCCGGGAATTCCTAGACTATCTTAAGGAAAATGGCATAGTCTCTCAATGGACTCCACCAGGAACACCTCAACTCAACGGGGTTTCAGAACGGAGAAATCGGACTCTATTGGATATGGTTCGATCCATGATGAGCTTCACAGACCTCCCAGATTTTCTTTGGGGACATTCATTATTAACTTCAATCTATTTACTGAATAGGGTTCCCTCTAAAACCGTTCCTACCACACCGTATGAGATATGGCACGGTAAGAAACCAAGTCTGAGTCATCTCAGAATTTGGGGTTGTCCGGCTTATGTCAAAAGACAACAAGCGGACAAGTTAGAGTTTAGGTCCTTTAGAGCTCGATTCATAGGATATCCTAAAGAGTCATTAGGATACTATTTCTACATTCCAGAAGACCACAATGTGATTGTGAGTCGACATGCCATATTTCTTGAAAAATAGTTTATTCAAGATAGTGGCATTGGAAAGCAGATTAAGCTTGATGAGAAAGTCTCACAAGCAGAAAGAGCTAAGGACCAAGTGGAACCAAATCAGGTTGAGCCAATAAGAACACTACCTCCTCCACCTCGTAGATCGGAAAGAGTTTCCCGTCCCCCTGAAAGATACTTAGGTATTATTTCAGAGGATGTAGAGGAAATGTTCCTCATAGGTAATGGTGCTCATGGTGATGATCCCAAAACCTACAACGAGGCGATATCAGATATCGACTCCGAGAAATGGCTTGAGGCAATGAAGTCAGAGATCGACTCGATGCACTCAAACCAAGTCTGGACCTTGGTAGATCCACCAGAAGGTATAGTACCTATTGGGTGTAAATGGATCTTCAAGAGAAAGATTGGTGCAGATGGGAATGTGGAGACAT
>QRFJ01007327.1:0-60376 GCA_006176705.1 Cocos nucifera | reverse complement strand
AGGTCCAAACTAGTTTAGTGCATCGAGTCAATTTGACTTCATACCTCTACCATTTTTCGGTGTCGAATCCGATATCACCTCGTTATAGTTTGGATTATCACCATGAACCCCATTACGTACGAGAAATATTTTCTCTACTTCTCTGAAATAGTACCTAAGTATCTCTTAGGGGGTTGGGAAACTCTTTTCGATCTACGAGGTGGAGGAGGTAGTGATTGGATTGTCTTAACCTGATTTGGTTCCATTTGGTTCTTAGCTCGTTGCTCTTATGAGACTTTCTCATCGAGCTTGATCTGCTTTCCAATGCCGCTATCTTGAATAAACTATTTTTCAAGAAAGATGACATGTCGACTCATAATTACATTATGATCTTCTGAAATATAGAAATAATATCCTAATGACTCTTTAGGATATCCTATAAATCGAGCTCTAAAGGACCTAAAGTCTGACTTATCTGTTTATTGTCTTTTGACATGAGTTGGACAACTCCAAATTCTGAGATGACTCAGACTTGGTTTCTTACCATGCCATATCTCATATGGTGTGGTAGGAATGATTTTAGAAGGAACCATATTCAGTAAGTATATTATAGTTAATAAATAGTATCCCCAAAGAAAATCAGGAAGGTTTATGAAGCTCATCATGGATCGGACCATATCTAATAGAGTCTGATTCCTCCATTCTGAAATCCCATTGAGTTGAGGTATTCCAGGTGGAGTCCATTGAGAGACTATTCTATTTTTCTTAAGATAGTCCAGGAATTTTTGATTAAGGTATTCACCTCCTCGATCTGATCGATGAATCTTGATGGATTTTTAATTTACTTTTCTACTTAATGTCTGAATTCCTTGAACTTTTTAAAAGCTTCAGACTTGTGTCTCATAAGATACACATACCCATACCTAGATAAATCATCAGTAAAGATTATGAAGTAGATAAAGTTGCCTCTAGCCGGCACATCAAATGGGTCGCACACATTGGTATGTATTAGAGCAAGAAAATCCGTGGCCCTTTCCCCATGTCCTATAAAAGAGAGATTAACATTTTGCCATGAAGATAAGATTCATAAATTAGATATGACTCGGAAGTCAATGGACTCAATAGCTCAGTTTTCTCCAATTTGTTAACCCTATCTTCTACTATATGACCTAGTCTTAGGTATATAGATACCTATCATTTGGACTATCCTTAGGTCATTTCATGGTATTCACATTTTGCTCGATATTAAAAATAGATACATCAATATGTAACTAATAAAGACCGTTAATAAGGAAACCACTTGCAATTTTATTTCTTTCATAAAGAATGTTATAATGGTCCTTAAGAAAACTAATTACATAGCTTTCTAATGTAAGGCAACAAATAGAAATCAAATTACTGCTTACTGCAAACACATAATAACAGTATTTTAACACTAAGTCTAAACCAGATGGTAGTCGAAGAGGATATATTTCCACCACCATGGTAGTAGCTCTTGCTCTATTTTTGATGCACAGGATCATCTCACCATTCCTCAGCCTCCTGCTATTTTCAAGACCCTGCATGAAAGTGCACAAATGAGCACTAGAATCAGAGTCAAGCACCCAACTGGATGCAGAAGAAACCTAAGGTTAGACTCAACAACGAGCATACCTCCAGAAGGACCTGCGTCCTTCTTATTCTTTAGGATGGCTAGGTATGTAGGGCAGTTCCGCTTTCAGTGACTGTCATTGTTGTAATGAAAATATTTTTCTTTGTCAGCGGCCTTCTTCTTCAGCTTTGCTTTTTTCTTCTTTCCTCCATCTTCCTTCTACTTTATCACAGACTTTTTCTTCTTTCCAAAAGACTTTCTCTTGGAAGAAGTCCATTCCATAGCAAACACTGAGCCTTTAGAACCTTTCATAGAAAGCTCAACTGTAACCAGCATGTTCATAAGTTCAGCCAAGAAATTTTAAAGTTTATGCATATGGTAGTTCATGATGAACTGCCCATACGCATCAGTCAAAGATTGTAGAATTATGTCATTCTGCATATCCAAGTCTAACTTCACTCTGAGTTTCTGAAGCTCTTTTAAATCCTTGATCATCCTCAAATAATGATCTTGGACTGACTGCCCATCATGCATCTTAGCCTTGAATAGTCATTTAGTGACTTGATACTTGGCTGCGTGACTCTGCTCACCAAACATCTCTTGTAGGTGAGCCAACATTTGGCGAACAGTCCTGATATCTTCATGTTGGTGCTGAAGTTCATCAGACATCGAGCCCAACATATAATATCTGGCCTTGTTATCTTCGTCCGTCCACTTATCCAAAGATGCTCTTTGTTCAGTGGATGGACGAGCTGGTAAGGTGGGAGGGTCCTGGTCCAATACATGAGTTAACATTTTGGAACCCAAAATAATTTTGAAATTTTGGAGCCTATCCTTGTAATTTGGTCTGATCAGTCTATGGGTGTTTAGGATTCATGCTAGTGGGTTGGATGCAGATTTTTTTCTATAGAGAGTCAAAGTTTCTAGTTAGATTTTATAATTAAGACTTAATCAATTTATTTAGAAATTTTATTTTTAAATAAATTAGCTCTCACTATTTTCTTGGATTCCTACACTTTCTCTATAGAGATGCGAAAATCTTCATGATTAATGATTTCTAGTGGGTGGTGCGGTCCCACCAACTGACTCATCACCTCACCTAACAGTTATTGGTGATGGGTTAGCCAATGAGTAAATAACTCTTATTCAATGATTCTCTAATCATGGAGCACCCAAACTTGATCTCTAATTCATGAATCTCACCGTGTTCGAAATATTGATTCACTCCTTAGTTAAGTCAGGCCCACCATTTGCATAGATTGGATTCTTAATTGAGTCTCTCACCATATCCAAAATATTAAGCCCAATCCATCCTCCAGCCCGTAGCATCTAATACCTAATAGACATGGTTGCATCTTTTTGATGCACCTGAACCACTGTAACCAGTCGAGAACAATCAACCCTAGGAAGGGTCCGCACATCTACAATGGTGGAAGACCTCAGACTTAATCTTTTCTTAGAAAGATTTGATTTAGGTCTCATTAAACTAGACTTGACATAGTCAATAACCATTATGACTAACCTAGTGGCATGGGTTAGCTCGGATTATTGACCACCTCAGATCAGAGCTAAGCCAATAAACATGGCCAGGTAAGTGAGACTGGTGGAAGGGATATGCCATTAACTCAACAAGAATGCATTCGAGTCGAGTAGCTCCCAATTAAAAATCAGTCGATCGTATCTGCCAAACTTACCTTAGACACCAAATTGTTGAGCCAGAATCAATCGAATTAGCCTACAATCCAGACTCTAACCACTGAGCCTAATTAGGTCTTAGCTTGATCGATCACTCACGTGACTCGATCTTGACCCAGACTTAATCCTATTAGGCTGGTCAATTTAAGCACTATTGATCCCATCTAACCAACTCTTGATTCGGTTTGATCAATCGCTTAGACCTAATTGAGCTACCCAAGCTCGAACCCAATTTTATGAATATGTCTTAGATCAATTCTCAATTTTAGACCTAACATATATTTCATAATTTTAATTTTAGATTAAGTTTAGGGTTCATAAATAAAACATGTAAATAAAATCCTAGGATTTTAGGATCTAGGGTTTTGCAGAAAGTAAGTTCTTGATTTTTGATTAAGGACGAATGCATAGCACTCCTACACATCATAAGAACATCCCATCGAATAAGAGGAGAGGGCATTTAAACCCTACTTTGTTCTTATGACCGGACGGCCAAGGGGAACACCTTAATCAAAAATATAAATCTACAAAACTAGTTAGATCTACATCATATATCTCATATATAAAATTGATCTAACTTAATACATATTTTGCATACATCTCATGTATCATATCATGCATATTTTTTTAGATCTAAATTATCTCATAATTATCTAAAAAATTAGATTTAAATTGATCACATCAAAATAAATTCTAATCTAGATAATTATGTAGAACTATTCTACAACTAGTCTAAACATGCATTCATCATATCTCATATGATCTAAAAATTAAATAATTTTATTTTCTATTTTTTAGATCTTATTATAATATTTATAATCATCAAAAAATAGAAAATAAATAGATCTAAAATTATAATTTAATCAAAATAAATCATGATTATGCAAGACTATGTATAGGACTATTCTATTTTACAACTAGTTATGCATATTGTAGAACTTAGATCTATATTATTTAATTTTAATTTTTTTGATTTTAGATCTAATCACATCTCATGTGATATTTAAAATCATCTAATTTTTAGATCAAAAATAAATAAAAATTAAATCTAAATAATTTAGAGAACCTGGCTCTGATACCAGTTGAAGGGATGATCCTAATTTTCTGGATTAGGTTCGTTTGGATCTAATCAGATCGAGAGAAATATTTTAAAAATTTTTCTCATGTATCTAGATCAGATCTAAGATATTTTAGATTTAATTTTATAGATCTAATAAATAAAAATAAAAGTAAATTAAATTTGATTTAATTATACTTTGATGCTGGGTAATCCGATTACCTTTTGATGATCCTGCTTATTGCCTGAGGTTCTAGATCTAGCCACGCAAGCGCTTGGCCTCTACCGATATCCACTCAAACTAGATTTAGAGATCTTCTCTTTCTTTATAACTTCTCCAAAAATTAGATCTGGATCTAATTTGGAGGATCTTCAAAACTCCTTCTGAAGATCAGTAGTCGTCTTTGCAGCAGTGCTACCTTCTTCCTTTCTCGTCAGCTTTTTCTTGCTTGGATTGCACCAAACTGGAGCCCAACTTTCCTTGGGCTTGGAGAGGAGAGAGTGGATTAGAAGATGGCATGGAGGAGGGAGAGGGGCAACCTTGGGGCATGGCTAATAGGGGACTCTATAAAAGTTGGATGCAGATAGGATTTATATAGATCCTGCTGCACCATGCAGTGCCACATCATTCCGGCCAATCATGTTGCTTCATGCAATCAAATCTAAATCTGATTGGTGGGATGACATCTTCTGATCTAATCAGATGAGAGCCCCACTAGTTCATCCTTAGATGGCACCTAAGACTGGTTAAAGTCTATGGCTAGGGGTCACCTAAGTAGAATCCAAGAAGCAACCTAGAGTCTCATCCATATGGGACTCCAGGCATCCCTATACATGGGCGCACGCCTCCCTAGGTGTGCACCCTCTCCATACCAATTTCTAGTAAGGGGACAAGCCCCAATCTACTCTCCAATAAGTGCATGACACATGGGCAGATGTCCAAGGGTCAAGGGTCAATGTTTCACCAAAGTCAAAGGACAAGAATTAGTAAGTAATGAAAAATGACAGGTGTTTTCTCAAATTTATCTCATAAATTATGAGTTAATAATGAAAATTCTTATCTTAAATTTTTAACTCTTGAAAATAAGAATTATCATTATCATTAACTCAAGGGATGTATCACAGATACTAAATACACATTTGTGATAGAAAATAATCCATTTTATTATTTATAGTCAAAATTATAATTTTGCTCCTAGAAGTGTATTACAAGTGTCAGCCAATTCTAGCTTCTAGAGCATACATATCTAACATAAAAAACCTATCTACACCAAGCTTTAAAGAAGATCTCTAATAGCCCATGCCACAAGGCTACCCCTCTCCCTCCTTGCCATCTTGAGGTCCCCTCTCTCTTCTCCACACCCAAGGGGATTTGGGCTCCAATTTGGTGTGATCCAGGCAAGAGAAAGGTGACAAGAAAGAAAGAAGGCAGCACTGCTGCAAGAGATGAATTCAGATCTTCAAAAAAAGTTTTGAAGATCCTCCAAATCAGATCTAGATCTGATATTTGTAGAGGTGATAAAAAAGGAGAAGATCTCCAAATTCTGCTCAAGTGGATACCAGTAGAGGCTAGGCACTTGCGTGGCTAGATCCAGAACCTCAGGCAATCAGCAGGATCATCACAAGATAATCTATTTATCCAACAAAAGGTACAAAATTAAATTAGGTTTAATTTATTTTTATTTTATTTTATTAGATTTATAAAATCAAATCTGAAATGTCTCATATCTGATTTGAATTCAATCAGATCTGAATGAACCTGACCCAAAAAATCTAGATTTTCCCTTCATCCCTCGATTGTGAAAGAGCCCTTAGTTGCTCTCCTCTTACTTCAGATCAGCGTCTGAGGAATCGATCCAGCCGACCTCTCCTGATGAGCTCCTTGATTTTATCTTAGAGCTGAATGCATTCTTCAGTAACATGACCGTGGTCATGATGGTAGAGGTAGTACTTGCTTCAATTGTGCTTGTTTGGGAGAGATCGTAATTCTTCTGATCTTGGTAGTTGATTCTTAATTTTCATCAGAACTTGAGTTTTAGGAGCATTAAGGGGGGCATAGTTGTGGAACCTTCTGGGAGGAGAACTTCTTTGCATTCTTCTATTAGGGCTTCTTTGATGATGAGCTTGAGGAGGAGTTCAGACTCGCTTGCACTTGGAGGGAGTCCTTGAGCACGATCAAACTTCATTCGACCCTTCTTTAGCGGTGGGTCTATTTGACTCGCCCTCCCGCCATTCTCTTGCGGCTTCTTCATCCTTCAACTTGAAGGCTTCTAATGCACAAGCATATCCTGAAGCCTTTGATTTAGGAGATCTTCATGATCGTTGATCTCTAGAGTTTTCTGATGGGATGGGAGCAAAGCTTCCCCCGGGGTTGAATCATGGTTCGAGCAATGGCTCTCCACCCTCTATTTTGCCTTTTTGAAGGTCACCGATCGGCCAGTCCGAGTCGGCCATCTCCTAATCGGATCATGGGGCTCCGAAAGAGCCTGCTTCAATTGAATTAGCGTCGGAGCCTGTCGATGTATGGCCTGCACCATCTTCATGAGATCGCGAATCTACTGAACCAGCAGGTTGAACTGCTCCGCATCCACTATGGCTGCAGGTGGAGCTTGAGTTACTAGAGCTGGAGCGGGAATGGATTGATCTGGATTTGATCTGACTGCAGAGATCGTTGATCGTTGAGTCAAAGCTTTTCTAGGAGGTATTTTTTTTTCGAGAGGAACTCTAGAGAAGAAAAAGATTGTTGAGCACTCCTTTAAGATCAAGAAAATCTTAGGAATAGAGGGTCCTTCTTCTAGCACCAATTTTGTTGGTGTAGGAAACCTTACGGATCAAATTGCTCCTTAATTTTTATTTAGAGAAGGAGAAGAGAGCTTTGAAAAAACATATATGGAGGGTTTCTTTTTATAGACGGAGCTTGTTGTAACTATCCGATAGTGGGCCACTATGGACGATATGGAATTTATTATAGAGAGAGGTATCGCTCGTAATAGACTGATAATGACAGTCATAATCGTTCGATAGTGGGGTTGCCTGTAGCAGATTGATAAATGATAGTCGTAACCATCCGGAGAAAGCAGACATTCAAAATTTGACGGAAGGAGAAGTTCGTAAGGAGCAAATCTATTGGTGTAGAATCTGATCGATGCCGGATCGAGCTGGAGTTGAGGAGGAAGAGATCGCCGTCGATGACCTGCAAAACAAAGTTTCATCTGGAGTCGATGGTGGTGGCTCTGATAGGACCCTTCGACGATCAAGTCAGCTCTTCTGGCTAACAAAAATGGAGTGCTCGGATATGAATTCGGTAGAATTTTGGAGAAGAAGAAGAGAGCTTTGAGAAAACGTATCTAAAGGATTTCTTTTTATGGACGAAGCTTGTTGTAACCATCTGGTAGTGGGCTGCTCTAGGCCATGTGGAATTTATTATAGAGAGTGGTGTTACTCATAATAGACTGATAATGATAGTCGTAACCATTCGAAAGAAGCAGATGTTCGAAATCCGACTGAAGAAGAAGTTCATAAGGAGTTCGGCTCTTGGAGGAATCCGACTGAAGGACATGTTCGAAAGGAGTTTGACCCCTTGAGGAATCCAACTGAAGAAAAAGTTTGGAAGGAGTTTGGCCCCTTGAGGAATTCGACTACTGGAGGAATCCAGAAGGAGTTTAGCTCCTAGAGGAATCTGACTGAAGAAGATGTCTGGAAGGAGTTTGCATCCTGGAGAAATCAGACTGCTAGAGAAATTCAGAAAGAGTTCGGCTCCTGAAGAAATCCGACTGCTGGAGGACTCTGGAAAGAGTTCGACCACTGATGGCGCCCAACTGATGGAGAAGCCTAGGAGTAGTTTGGCTGAAGCTCGAAAGAAGTTCGACCGCTAGAGGAGTTCTACTGGGGTTCGACCATTGGAGGAGTTTGGCTTCTGAAAAAGTTTGATCGCTGGAGAGGTTCGGTTGGGATTCGACTGCTGGAGGAAGAATTCCTAATTGAAGCTCTTTCGTGATTACCAGTTGCATTAGGCTAAGTGTTAGACTGGACTTCAGCGGGAGCGGGGTTTATCCCCAAAAGTCTTCATGATTAATGACTTTTAGTGGATGGTATGGTCCCACCAATTGGCTCACCATCTCATCTAATTGTTATTGATGATGGGTTAGCTGATGGGTGAACAACTCTTGTCCAATGTTTCTCTAAATATGGTGCATCCAAACTTGGTCTCTAATTCATGAAGCTCAACGTGCCCAAAATATTACTCCACTCCTTAGTTAAGTTAGACCCACCATTTGTATAAATTAGATTTTTGATTAGGATCCTCACCGTATCTGAAATATTAAGTCCAATCCATCCTCCAATCCATAGCATCCTATGCCTAATAGATGTGGTTGCATTATTTCAAAGCAACTAAATCATTAGTCAAGAACAATCAACCTCGGAAAGGGCCCACACATCTACAATGGTGGAAGACTAATGATTTAATATTTTCTTAGAAAGATTTTAATTTAGGTCTCTTAGACTTGACTAGTCATAACAATTATGACTAACTTAATCGCATGAGCTAGCTCGAATTGTTAGCTACCTTAATATAGAATTAGGTCAACCCAAATGGTCAGGTAAGTGAGATCGGTGGGAGGGATACACCATTAACTTGCCATAAACACATTTAGGTCGAGTAGCTCCCAATTAAAGATCACCAGTCGTATTTGTCAAACTTACATTAGATACCAAATTGTCAAAGCCGAACCGATGGGATTAGCCTACAATCCAGGCTCGAATCATGGAGCCAAATTATATCTTAAAGTGATCGATCATATGTAGCTGTGAGTCGACCTTGACAAAGACTTACACCTAATAGACTGATCAATTCCAAGCACTCTTGATCCCACCTAATCAACTTTTCATTTGGTTTGATCAACTGCTAGAAGTAATCAAGCTACCCATACCCGAACCCATATTTTATGAAGGTATCTTAGATCTAAAAATTCTTAATTTTTAGATCTAATTTATTTCATAAACTTATTTCTTAATTAAGTCAAAATATGGTTTAAGAATAAAGCATGTAAAGATCCTAAGATTTTTGAATCAAGGATTTTACAGAAAAATAAATTTTTAATTTTTGTTTAAGGGCAAATGGGCAGCACCCCTACACTCCATAAGAGTATCATATTGAATGGGAGGCGAGGGCCTTTACGAAGAAAAAATTAGGCTTTTCCTACCGTAGGATGCATCTGATTGGATCAGATTTGCAATAGAATAATTTTAAAAATTTTTTATGATCTGATCAGATCTGGGAGTTCTCAGATCTAATTAGATTGATCTAAAATTTAGAAGTAAAATAAAAATAAAAATAGTGATAACAATTATCACTTGATCGGATAAATCGTTTATCCGTTGTAATGATCTGACGACTGATCTGAGGTTCTGATTGAGCTGTGCACGTGCTCGGCATCTACCAGTATCCACTTAGGTTAGATTTGAAAGTCTCCTCCTGGATCTGATCTCCAAAGATCAAATCTGATATCTTTCCATAAAGCCTTCAAAATAAACTCCAAAGGTTGCACATTCATCTCACGAACACCATCATCTCTTGCTGATCTTCATGCCAACGGGATTTGATCTTTACTCATAGGTTTTGCCTAACTCTTGGGCATGGAGAAAAGGGAGAGGATCAGATGAGGGAGGCATGGAGATGGTGGTTTTGTCAGGGTTTCATCGTAGAGAATTTTTTTTGCACAACAGCTTGTGGAGGGCCCTATTTATAGACCAAATCAAGAGTCCCTTCGCATGTGACTTGGAACAGGTCAAAGCCAACAAGCAGCAAGACTCTCCCATGAACTCCATGCCCCACACCTCTTTTTCTATATTTTTTTTGCACAAAAATAAAGGGATATGGCATGGAATAATTTGGGATAAGATTAAGTTGGTGCACAACTCTTATCTCCCAAGAGTTTGAACTATTCAAACTTTTGACCCATTCAAACTTGATTTGAATGGGACACCTCCATACATATCCATATGGGGCGCATGACCAAAGGGAGAGTGCGCCCCTTATTCCTCATGTGAATTCTATATGGACGTGTGCCCTCAGATAAATTCTAGGGGGTGCACACCATCTCTTCTTTCCTGCATACTGGGTCAACATTTGACCCTTATCCTGTTTCCATCTCATGAGATTTTGGATAAATATTTTTCAAGTCCCATCCAAGAAAATTAGGTCAAGTCCTAATCAAGATAGAATAAGCCATGATCAGGCTAGGAATCGATCCAATCAGATCAAGAAAAATCCATCTAGAATTTTTGGGAGAGGCTTGTCCAAATTTCATCTCATGATTTTAGGACAAGCCTTAATCCGGCAAAGATAACACTTATCTTGTTCCCATCTTATGGGATTTAGGATAAGTTTTGATAAGGCCAGGACAAGGTCCAGTAAGATCAAGACAAATCTCTATAGAGTTCCTGGATAAGCCTTGTCCAAATAGTTTCACAAATTAGCAGGTTTTGTCCTATTTCCATTCGATGGATTAGGACAAGCCTAAATCAGATTAGGATAAGACTTTTCTAATCTAGACAAGTTTTAGTTAGACTAGGATAAACCCATACAAGGCTCCTAGGTAAGCCAAATCTAATTTGGCTCAGTCGAGACAATCTAGAAAGACTACATAAAAAGAATGTTAGGCTCAATCGTGTGCTAGCATGATTTTCTTGAACCTAATTGGATTTAATCCAAATCAATCGAATTGGGTTAGCTTAATTGATAACATCTAGACCCAAACCCTTGTTTGTGTGATCCAATTAGATTTAGTTATGTATGGTAATGGGACATGTCATGATCTTTATCATCGACATCATCAAAATACCTTTCGATGGATCAGAACTCTTTCGATTCACCCAATTAGAATCATCGATCATCAAGATAACTCTAATTGATCCCAAAATCCATCAGTGACATCTAGTAGTATATGATGGCAACCCATCAAAATTGAATAGCGAACCTCTCAGTGCAGCATCTATGTGATTGGGTTCTTCTATCATGAGCCCCGATGGGATTTGGATTAAGATAAACTCATCAAACCCAACACCCATCATATGAATGAATCATTCAATTTGAGTCCGATGTGAAATCCTAATAGAAACTTCTTTCTATTATTTCACACTAACATGGCCATGGGTTTTAGGGCTTGATCTTATGATCATCATAGGACTACTCCTCCTCTACCGAGATTGATAGATCCCATCTTGGTGTAATCCAATTCCTACAATAAATATACTATAGCCAACATACACCTCAGAATTCTAAATGGCTAGGAGATCAAGTTATGGTATAGTCAAATTATAATACTCTCAAGGTGAACTGTCGATACACCTCAGGTCAAAAAATTAGACACACACTATAGCATCAAGCTAGTCATTGACGAGAAGATAGGCTTCCTTATGACTGCTCAAGGTGGTCCCGCTCAGTGCCCTCATTCTCTAATGAGTACCTATACTCTCACTCCGATGTCTCCGCACCATAGACTCAAGACTCATCTATCCTAAGAAAGCGACCGTACACTAATCTTCTAGATCAATCACCATCCTTGTGTTAATCCTATGATTGAGAGCAATTTATGAGTTAATTATGATAATACATGCCTTAAATTCTCAACTCTTGAGAATATATGTTATCATGCCTATTAACTCAATAGATGTATCATCGATACTTTATACACAATATGATAGAATAAATAACTCTTTAATTAATTTTAAGTCAAAATTATGAAAATACCTCTAGAAAGTATTTAATAAGTGTCAGTTAATCTAGCTTTAAGGGTATACATCTAACAAACTCTCATTTAACCTAAAGTCAATTGGCTGCAAATCTAAGTTCTATCTTCTCAAGGTGGGCTTGGATCTTCAGTTTGCCTAAAGGCTTCGTCAGTGGATCAACCGCATTATCTGTGGAGTTGACTCTCTTGATCTCAACATATTCCTTCTCGACGTAATCATGGATAAGGTGGAACCATCTTCTTGAAACTCTTCCAACTTATAATACTATCATTGCACAGGAACAAGCTTCTGGGTATTGACTTTCGATCATCTATGTCAGATATAAAGTCTGAGTCTGCATACCCCTGGACCTAGAGTTTATCATGCTGAACCTCTTCAGCACCTCCTCTATGTAAAAGGCCTAGTATCCTCTTCAATCTATCTTTATAGATCTAAAATGAAGGATGCCTTACCTAGGTCTTTCAAAAAAAATTTCTTAGATAATCATACTTTGACCTATGTCAGCATGGAAATATCATTTCCAATCAGAAGGATGTCATCCATGTACAATATGAAGAAGACAATAGTGCTCTCATTGACCTTCTTAAACATACTTGATTTCTCCTCATTCTTGATGAAATCAAATGATTTGATTACATCAAGCATTCCAACTCCAAGATGCTTTCCTAAGTCCATAGATGAATCTTTGCAGCTTGTAGAACTTTGTGATCACCATCACTAGATGTGAAAATAAATGGCTATTCCATATAAATATCTTCCTTATGATATCCAATTATGAACTCCGTTATCACATCCATCTGCCATATTTCGTAATTGAAATATGCTACAATGGCAAGCAATGTACGGATGGATGGCGACTAATGAGAAGGTAACCTGATATCCTTTCGCCACTAGCCTAGCTTTGAATGTCTCTACATTCCCATCTACACATATCTTTCTCTTGAAGATCTATTTATACCCAATAGGTACTATGCCTTTAGGTGGATCTACCAAGATCTAGATTTAGTTCAAGCACATCAAGTCAATCTTTGACTTCATTATCTCTAACCAATTTCTGGAGTCGATATCTGATATCGCCTCATCATAGGTTTTGAGATCATCACTATGAATCCATTTTTTATAAGGAACATTTCTTCTACATCCTCTAAGATAGTACCTAAGTACCTTCAGGAGGATAAAAAATTTTATTTGACCTATGAGATGGAGGAGGTAGTGAATTATGGATTGGCTTCGACTAACTGGGTTTCGTGGCTCGTTGCTCTTTGGAGACTTTCTCCTCGAGCCTAATCTGTCTTTCGATGTTACCATCTTGAACAAACTACTTTTCAAGAAAAATGGTGTGTCAACCCATAATCACATTGTGGTCTCTCGGAAGATAGAAATAATATTCTAATAACTCTTTAGGATATCTAATAAACCGAGCTCTAAGGGACATAGACTCTAACTTTTCCACCATCGGACAACTCTAATTCTGAGATAACTTAGACTTGGCTTTTTACTATGCCATATCTCATACAGTGTGGTAGGAATGGTTTTAGATGGAATCCTATTAAATTATGTCTCTAAAAAAACTCAGAAAGATCTGTGAAGCTCATCATAGACAAACCATATCTAATAGGATCCATTTTCTTCATTCTGAAATCCTATTAATTTGAGGCATTCTAGGCGAAGTCCATTATGAGACTATACCATTGTCCTTGAGATAGTCCAAAATTTTTTGACTAAGGTATTCACCTCCTCGATCTGATCGAAGAACCTTAATGGGCTTTTTGGTTTGCTTTTCTACTTTGTATCTTTTTTGAACTTTTCAATGGCTTCAAACTTGTATCATATCAAGTACACATATCCGTACTGAGATAGATTATTGGTAAAGATAATAAAGTAGACATAATTGCCTCTGGTCGGTATATCAAATGTGCTACACACATCTATATGTACCAGGGCAAGTAGGTCTGTTGGTGCAGAATCTGGTCGACATCGGATCGAGTTGGGACCAAGGAAGATGAGGCCACCATCGGTGACCTACAAAATAAAATTCCATCTGGAGTCAGTGGTGGTGGCTCCGTGATAAGCATCATAAATTCATCAATAAAAATATTAATTTATTAATTAATTTATATTAATTTTTAAAAATTATTAATCAATTTATAATTCATATTTTTATTAATTAAAAAATTAATTAAAAAATAATAAAAAATAATAAAAATTTAAAAATAAAATTTTATTATCAATAGAAAGAGCTCATTTTTTTGATCACAACGAAATAAATTTTACATAAAACATAGCTAAAATAGAAAAGATATGAATTTTTAAAGATATAAAATAAATAAAAATTAAATAAAAAAGAAAACGGCTCAGCCGGCTTGCAAGCCGAGCCACCAAGCCAAGCCAAGCCAAGCCATCAAAGCCGACTCAACCGTTGAAGCCATCAGTCGGTCCACGATCCAGGCGTGGACCGCCAACTCAGCAAAATTCGGCGAATCAGAGCTTGCCACGTGGTGGACCTAGACCCCTAAAGGGTCTACAGAAATTTATAATGGCTCACAAGGGTAATTTAGTCTTTTCGCTCGACAACAGAGGCGCTGATTGGTTGCGGCGTGCGGTGCGGCCGGTCTACGCTGTCCATGGGAACAGTGATTGCGCGATCAGACGGATGTGGTTGTTTGCGGTCAGGATCAGATGGCTGTGGTTGCTTCCGGATTTTATTCAGCTATAGACATCATGCGGATCACCATCGGATGGCAGTGCTCGATCCAAGTGATGATCCGATAGTCCAGAAGCTCTTAACGGTGATCAAACTCTCAAGCACATGATTTGTGGCCAGATTTCCTCCATGAAGCGCGATCCAATGGCCAGAATTTAATCCGACCCGATCTAAGTTGATCTGCATCCGATTTTGATGATTTTTGGACTGTTGGATTCCTATTGAACGACTGGATTTTATCAGATTTATCAGAGATGTATCAAAGCTATTTTGATTCAAATTTTACTCAAATTCTTTTGTATTTTGATGATTGCAAAGGCCATTAGTCCCACATTGCCTTTAGAAAAAAATATCCAGCCCTCCTAGCACTATAAAAAGGATCCTTAGGCCTCCAGAAATCAACATCTCCGATCAAGGTGAAGCTTTGGTACAGGGCAAAGCCAGGCTATGGGTTAAAGGCTGCTTCGAAGCAACGGGATGCCGAGAAGAAGAGCCGAGCTTCTACACCATCTTTCTGCCAATGCCGATCCAAGATCAGAGATCAGGCTATTTTATTTTTTTAATTCTATGTATTTAAATTTTAAAATTTTAATTAATAAAAATTTTATTTTTATTTTAATTTCTTACTTTTTATTTTTATTATAATTTAATTTCTATATTTTAATTATTACTTTTTATTTTATTGCAAGTAGATGCTAAGATCTAACTAGTAATAGATCTTAGTACCAAGTTTAAATTTCTGCACCTTTTAATTTTTTTTTATCAATCTTCCGACTTCACTTTTGATTCCCAAAACTTTCAAATTCATTTTCTTTTTCTTCTCAAAAAAATCAAAGATTTCAAATATAAAAATACTACCTTCCCTGTGGATTCGATCCGACTCACTACTATCTACGCAATTTTCAATGATTTTAAGAAGTCGGATTAAACTGATAAACACGGTGTCTTAACGACAACATCGCGTTCCTATCAAGTTTTTGGCACCATTGCTGAAAAATGTTTTTGATTTTTGATTTTGATTTCTTTGATTTATTTTAAATAAATTAAAAATAATTCTGACAAATGCTCCCTATCAAGTTTTTGGCGCCGTTGCCGGGGAAGGAATAGATGCTATTTTTTTTCTTTGATTTCTTTGATTTTTTTTTTGTAAATTAATTATTTTTTTTAATATTGCTTACTAATTTTTTTTATTTATTTTGTAGAAAAAAAAAGAGAAAATGAAGAAAGCATCAAATTTTGGTGAGATCAATCCTAACCCTAGTCCTCTTTCCTTTTTATTTATTTATTTATTTATTTTATTTTTAAATTAATTTAAAAAAATATTCATTTAAACCTAATTAAAAGCCTCATGATAAGATTAGAAACCCTAACTGCTTAGAGCATGCATCATATTAGTTTTATTTTTATTTTTATTTTTATTTTTATTTTTTGGTGATTGCTGGAGGTAAGGTAAGCCTTTCAGAATACAATTAGTTACATGCATCTAGTTTAAATTGCATAGAACCCTTTGATTGAATTTTTTTTGCATATCATATTAAATCAAATTAAGGGCAATACCCAATTAAATAAGATAAGGTGGGGATTTGATCACCCTTTCTTAGCCCACAAACAACCAACCAACATCCTGCATTGACCTAAATCTTTAAATTAAAATCAATTAGACATCAACCCTAGGAACTCGAGCTCAATAGGATAAGGAATCCAAAGAGTTGTACCAGGTTAGGATAAGTTAATTTGACTGGTGTCTAGAAAAGTGGTTCAGGGATGACTGCGCCTGAAGGAAGGTGGTTTCTAATTGATTCCGTTTGCTTACCTGGCCAAGCACAATTGGTGTCTAAGGCAAGCAACGGGGGGACTCCCACCGATCTTACACTTACCTGGCTAGTTGATTGGACTAATCCTACACTTAGAGGGCTTGAAGGTGACCTTGGCAGTTAGGAGCTATCTAGATCTAGGACAACCTTTAGTCAGGATTGATTGACCAACTTGATTGCTAACCAATATTAAATCTAATTAAACCTAATTCTTCTCTTTCTTCTTAGTTCTAGGACTCCTTAGGATCTCTTCTTTAGAACTTTTCTTTCTTTCTTTTTTCTCTCTTCTAAAAAATAAAATAAAATTAAATAAAAATTAAATTTAACTAACTAAAAAATATTAAAAAAATATTTAGACTTAATTAATAAATAAAATAATTAATCTTTAATATAATAAAATAATAAAAAAATATAAAAAAAATTCTAAAATTTTTATTTGAACAATACGTTAGGGTTGCATTAATACATATATGGTAGGAAATTACTTTACCTGATCTAGTTGAACCCAACCATAATAATCAAATGGCTAATCTGAACCTAATAATCCAAAAATTAGGTAAAGTTGACCTTCTTGCTCAAAAAATAGATCAACTCCTAATTCTAGGTCAATAATCTCCTGCACAATTCACATCATCTTCTAATTATCAGGAGACTTATTCAAGCTGTGCTAGCCTAACCCATCATGTGAGTGAATGTCCTATGGCAGCACAATTTCCACATTTTATCCAAGAACAAGTTCAAGCTACTCAAGGATACTCCAAATTGATTAATGACCCATTTTCAAATTCATATAATTCAGATTGGAGTAACTATAATTTTTCTTAGATATCCCAACAGACTCAGGCTCAAACCCAAATTTTACCTATCCAAAACTATCAAAATAGGCCCCAATACCAAAACTATACCTATAATAATGGCCAGCCTAGTCAGTTTACCCAGCCATCATATTATGATCAACCTTCATACCCACCTCCTCAACAGACCAATCTAGCTGATGATAGATTTAACTAACTTCAATAATTAATTCTAACTCAACAGCAATCTATCGCCAGACTAGAAGCTCAAATAGGATAATTAGTTGAGTCTAACATGAGGAGAGAACTAGATCAACTACCAAACCTACCAATTTCAAACAACCCACCTAATGACCACTAACCACCTGGATTAAATTACCAATCTAATGTTTCATCTAAGAATCTCCAATTTGAGAATGCCAAAGTAATTCCTGAACTTAAAAGCTATAGGATTCTTATGGACCCATACCAAGATCAGGTGAGAGAGGCTAGTACTGATGCTAGCCAAAATAAAAATTTAGAGGAACTGGTTAGTACTGAGACTAACCACATAGAAGAACCCAAGCCAGAAATTAGTACTGATGCTAGTTTCAGTTTAAATGAGATAGAAATAAGGGAAAAGAGAATAGATGATTTATCGAGACTTATAAACCTAATGTCCTATTCCCTTCAACCCTAGAAGCTGGTTCTTCTTATAAAAATCAAAAGGCATGTAATGAAATGTCAACAGAGTTGTTTAAGCAGGATCACATTAATTTACCTCCAAAATTAAAACCGTCTTTAGTCACCATTCCAGCACCCATTGAATCAAACTTAACTCCTAAAACTCCATTCATGAGCATTTTAGAAAAACAAATAGGAGAAATTCTTAATAAATATGGGTTTGAGAATGGAATCACAAATTATATCCCAAAAATTAATAATGAATATATCAATAATGAAATTATAAATCAACTTTCTGAGATTGGCAATCTAAAATCATTGGAATTTGTCAATCCAATATTCGACACAGGATAGTGAGCTGCATTATGTCTGGCTAAAGACGGTAAACTTAGCGCTTGTTGGGAGGCAACCCAATATTTAGTTTTTATCTAATTTATTTTTTAGTTTATTTTTTTTAGAATAATTTGAATAAGTTGGAGGGAGAGCTCAAATTTTCAAAGGCATGTGCTGGACCAAAAAAAAATATACTGAGTTAGGTGTATTCTTCCATGTTCTTTATTACATCCTTTATTTTTTCTTCTCCATTGAGGATAATGTCGATTAAGTTGGGGGGAGAGAAAAATAAATTTTTTTTTAAAATTTTAAGTCCTCAAAAAAGTTAGTATTTAGTATTTAGATACTTGATTATGCTTAAGAATTGAATTAAACTAAGCATTTTTAAAAGAAAATTGATACACAGATCAGAGAATCTGTGAGATATTGAGGAATTAAGTATTAAGAAAATTCAATAAAGAGTTAAGTCCAGAACATAAAAATTTTTTCCTTGGAGCATTTCTAATTATTTTTACTAGCATCAAAGAAAAGTCTACTTTTTATAGGCTTGTGTAGGGTAACTATACGTTTCTTCATATAAAAATTTATTTTAATAAAATAGTTTTCAAGTACTTCTCACTAAGTAACCAAGTCTCTTTGCCTAAGCAAGCATTGAGTTTCGCGTCAAAAGGTGAGAAGAGCAAAGAAGCTCGTTGTAAACCTAGTCTTAACTCGTAGCCTATTTGATTCGAGCTAGTAAGTCCTAGGGGTATTCTATACCTAGTGTCCTAAAGCCAACTGGTTTGGAAGTCATTGGCCAAAGACTCGCTACATGGATCAAATAGAAAGCTTAAGGAGTTAAGACACTCAATAGTGGTACAACATTAAAAAAAAAAAAAAAAAAAATTGGTTTCCCACCAAGTAACCGGGTCCCGTTGCCTAAGTAAGCAATGATATTCGCATCAAAAAGTGGGCAATGTGAAAATAAAAATTAATAAATGAAGGATGGAAGTAGCAATACACCTGCCTATATGAAAGTTTAGACAAATCAGAGATAAAAATGGAATAATTTAGAAAATGTTCTAAAAAATTTAATGTTCTTTACTTAATTTTTTTATTGATAAGTATTAATACCCCAATGATATGTCTCATTTAAGCTCTACTGAATATCAGTGGCCATTTTAAAAATCGCTTAGATAAAATTCGAAACTCTAAAGTTAAAAGGTATTTAAAACTAAATTCTTTCTTTACTCGAGGACGAGCAAAGCTTAAGTTGGAGGGTGTGATAAGCATCATAAATTCACCAATAAAAATATTAATTTATTAATTAATTTATATTAATTTTTAAAAATTATTAATCAATTTATAATTCATATTTTTATTAATTAAAAAATTAATTAAAAAAATAATAAAAAATAATAAAAATTAAAAAAATAAAATTTTATTATCAATAGAAAGAGCTCATTTTTTTGATCACAACGAAATAAATTTTACATAAAACGGAGCTAAAATGAAAACGATATAAATTTTTAAAAATATAAAATAAATAAAAATTAAATAAAAAAAATGGCTCAGCCGGCTTGCAAGCCGAGCCACCAAGCCAAGCCAAGCCATCAAAGCCGACTCAGCCATTGAAGCCATCAGTCGGTCCACAATTCAAGCGTGGACCGCCAACTCAGCAAAATCCGGCGAATCAGAGCTTGCCATATGGTGGACCTAGACCCCTAAAGGGTCTACAGAAATTTATCGTGGCTCACAAGGATAATTTAGTCTTTTTGCTCGATAATAGAGGTGCTGATTGGTTGCGACGTGTGGTGCGGTCGATCTACGCGGTCCATGGGAATAGTGATTGCACGATCGGATGGATGTGGTTGTTTGCGGTTAGGATCGGACGACTGTGGTTGCTTCCGAATTTTATTCAACTACAGACATCACGCGGATCACCATCGGACGGCAGTGCTCGATCCAAGTGATGATCTGATGGTCCAAAAAGCTCCCGATGGTGATCAAACGCTCAGGCGCATGATTTGTGGTCAGATTTCCTCCATGAAGCGCGATCCAACGGTCAGAATTTAATCCGACCCGATCTGAGTTGATCTGCACCCGATTTTGATGATTTTTGGACCGTTGGATTTCTATTGAATGGCTGGATTTTATCAGATTTATTAGAGATGTATCAAAGCTATTTTGATTCAAATTTTACTCAAATTCTTTTGTATTTTGATGATTGCAAAGGCCATTAGTCCCACATTGCCTTTAGAAAAAAATATCCAGCCCTCCTAGCACTATAAAAAGGACCCTAGGCCTCCAAAAATCAACATCTCCGATCAAGGATGAAGCTTTGGTATAGGGCGAAGCCAGGCTATGGGTTAAAGGCTGCTTCAAAGCAACGGGTGCCGAGAAGAAGAGCCGAGCTTCTACACCATCTTTCTGCCAATGCCGATCCAAGATCAGAGATCAGGCTATTTTATTTTTTTTACATTCTATGTATTTAAATTCTAAAATTTTAATTAATAAAAATTTTATTTTTGTATTTTAATTTCTTACTTTTTATTTTTATTGTAATTTAATTTCTATATTTTAATTATTACTTTTTATTTTATTGCAAGTAGATGCTAAGATCTAACTAATAGATCTTAGTACCAAATTTAAATTTTTGCACCTTTTAATTTTTATTTTCAATCTTCCGACTTCAGTTTTTATTTCAAAATTCAAATCATTTTCTTTTTCTTCTCAAAAAAATCAAAGATTTCAAATCTAAAAACACTACCTTCCCTGTGGATTCGATCCGACTCACTACTATCTATGCAATTTTCAATGATTTTAAGAAGTCAGATTAAACTGATAAACACGCTGTCTTAACGACAACATCACATTCCTATCACTCCGGTAAGACCCTCCGATGATCAAATTAGCTCTTCTAGCCAACAAAAATGAAGTGCTCAGGAAAAAATTTGATAGAGTTTCGAAAAGGAAGAGAGAGCTTAGAGAAAACATATCTAGAGGGTTTCTTTTTATAGATGGAGCCTATAGCAGATTGATAGTGACAACCATACCGTCCGATAGTGGGCCACTTGAAAATATGTGGAATTTGCTATGGAGAGAGAGGTGTTACCAAACTGATAGTGACAGCCATACCGTTCGATCGTAGGCCGCTCGAGGCTGTGTGGGGTTTGTTACGGAGAGAGAGGTATGACCAAACTGATAGTGACAGTCATACCATCCGATTGTGGATTGCTTGGAGCCGCATGGAGTCTGTTACGGGGAGAGGTGTCTGTTGTCGTGATGTAGAAATAGACGTTGGTTGGTGATGAGCTTTGACATATATCAATTTCAGAGGAGTTCGGACTTCTAAAGAGAATGTGGCTAGAAGGGATCATCCGAAAGGAATGCTAGTTGAAATCTAAAAGTAATCCACTGAAGGAATCCGATTGAAGGAGAAGTCCGAAAGAAATTCGGCTCTAGGAGAAACTTGACTGAAGGAGAAGTCTAAAAGGAGTTTGGCTCCTGAAGGAATCCGACTGAAGGAGGAGTCCGAAAGGAGTTTGACTTTCGAATCTAGAGTTCAACTCCTATAGAAATCCAACTGAAGTAGAAGTTTGGAAGGTGTTTGGCTCCTATAGAAATTCGACTGAAGGAGAAGTCCAGAAGGAGTTCAGCTCCTGGAGGAATTCAATTGAAGAAGAAGTTCGGAAGGAGTTTGGCTCCTATAGAAACTCAATTGAAGGAGGAGTTCGACTCCTAGAGAAATCTGACTGAAGAAAAAGTTTGGAAGGGGTTGGACTCCTATAGGCATCTATCTAAAGAAGAAGTCCGAAAGAAGTTTGGTTTCTGAAGGAGAGGTCTGGAAAGAGCTCAACTTCTGTAGGCATCCGACTGAAGGAGAGGTCCGAAAGGAGTTTGGCTCCTAGAGGAGTCCGATTGAAGAAAAAGTTTGGAAGGAGTTTGGTTCCTGTAGGCATCCGACTGAAGGAGAAGTCCGAAAGAAGTTCAGCTCCTAGAGGAATCTGACTGAAGAAGAGGTGCAAAAGGAGTTCAGCTCCTGTAGGTATCCGACTGAAGGAGAGATCCGGAAGGAGTTCGGCTCCTGAAGGAGTCCAATTGAAGGAGAAGTTCGAAAAGAGTTTGGCTCCTGTAGGCATCCGACTGAAGGAGAGGTCCGAAAGAAGTTTGGCCGCTGAAGGAGTTCGATTAGGGCTCGATAGTCGAAGAAATTTGGCTGGAGTTTGGCCACTGGAGGAGAATTTTCAATCGAAGCTCTTTCATGATTACCAGTTGCATTAGGCTAAGCATCAGGCTGGACTTTAGTGGGAGCGGGGTTTATCTCCAATAATAGTCCCCCCACTCCTGAGTTCAAAATTCGAAGGAAAGAACTACAAAAAAAGCAACTACCAAAGTTCTCTTTCAGGCTCTGCATCCATTTAGGTTGAAGCTCAAGGGAGATCTTATCTCCAACCGAGGATGAAGGAGATCATATCTCTGGTTGAGGTTGAAGAAGATCTTATCTCTTATTGAAGGATTGGAGCTCGGGGGAGATCTTATCTCCAGCCAAGGTTGAAGAAGATCTTATCACCTGTTGAAGTTGACGTTGAAGCTTAGGATAGATCTCATCTCCAATCGAGGTTGAGGTTGAAGCTTGGAGGAGATCTTATCTTCAATCGAGGTTGAAGTTAAAGCTTGAAGGAGATCTTATCTCCAGCTGAGGTTAAAGGAGATGTTATCTCCTATTGACATTAAAGTTGAAGCTCGAAGGAGATCTTATCTCCAGTCGAGGTTGAAGGAGATCTTATCTTCTATTAACATTGAAGTTGAAGCTCTGGAGAGATCTTATCTCCAGTCGAGATTGAAGAAGATCTTATCTCCTATTGACATTGAAGTTGACGCTTGGGGTAGATCTTATCTCTAGTCGAGGTTGAAGGAGATCTTATCTCCTGTTGATGTTGAAGTTGAAACTCAGAGGAGATCTTATCTTCAGTCGAGGTTGAAAGAGATCTTATCTCCTATTGAAGTTATCGTTGAAGCTCGAGGAAGTTCTCATCTCCAGTCGAGGATGAAGTTGAAGCTCGGGGGAGATCTTATCTCTAGCCAAGGTTGAAGTCGAAACTTGGGGGGAGATCTTATGTCCAATTGCGATTGAAGGAGATCTTATCTCCCGTTGATGTTGAAGTTGAAGTTCGAGGAAGATCTTATCTCCAATCAAGGTTGAAGAAGATCTTATCTCTTGTTGACATTGAAATTGAAGCTCGGGGGAGATCTTATCTCCAACCCAGGTTGAAGGAGATCTTATCTCCTATTGACATTGAAGTTGAAGCTCGATGGAGATCTTATCTCCAATCGAGGTTGAAGGAGATCTCATCTCCTGTTGAGGTTAGCTGTTGAGGTAGGCGTTGAAGCTTGGAGGAGATCTTATCTCTAGCCGAAGTTGAAGTTGAAGCTTGGGGGAGATCTTATCTCCAGCCGAGGTTGAAGAAGATCTTATCTCCTATTGACGCTGACGTTGAAGTTGAAGTTTGGAGGAGATCTTATCTCTAACCGAGGTTGAGGGAGATCTTATCTTCTGTTGATGTTGCAGTTGAAGCTCAAGGGAGATCTTGTCTCCAATCGAGGTTGATGTTGAAGTTGAAGCTCGAAGAGAGATTTCATCTCCAATCTGGAGGTTGAAGGAGATCTTATCTCCTATTGATGTTGCAGTTGAAGCTTAGAGGAGATCTTATCTCCAGCCAAGGTTGAAGAAGATCTTATCTCCTATTGACGTTGAAGTTGAAGCTCTGGGAGAGATCTTATCTCCAGCCGAGGTTGAAAGAGATCTCATCTCCTATTGAGGTTGCCATTGAAGCTCGAAAAAGATCTTATCTCCAATCGAGGTTGAAGTTGAAGCTCGGGAGAGATCTTATCTCTAGTCGAGATTGAAGAAAGATCTTATCTTCTATTGATGTTGACATTGAAGTTGAAGCTCGGAGGAGATCTTATCTCCAGCCGAGGCTGAAGGAGATCATATCTTTAGTCGAGGTTGAAGGAGATCATACCTCCGAACGAGGTTGAAGGAGATCTTATCTCCTATTAAAGGGTTGGAGCTCGAGGGAGATCTTATCTCCAATCGAGTTGAAGAAGATTTTATCTCCAGTTGAAGTTGACATTGAAGCTCGGGGGAGATCTCATCTCCAGCCAAGGTTGAAGTTGAAGCTTGGGGGAGATCTTATTTTCAGCCAAGATTGACGGAGATCTTATCTCCTATTGATATTGAAGTTGAAGCTCGGAGGAGATCTTACCCCCAGTCGAGATTAAGAAGATCTTATCTTCTATTGATTGTCTCTAGTTGAGGTTGATGTTGAAGTTGACTTTGAAGTTGAAGAGAGATCTTGTCTCTAGTCGAGGTTGAAGGAGATCTTATCTCCTGTTGACAGTTGAAGCTCACGGGAGATCTTTTCTAGCCGTTGAAGTTGAGCTCGGAGAGATCTTATCTCCAGCCGAGGTTGAAGGAGATCTTATCTCCTATTGAAGTTGACGTTGAAGCTCGGAGAAGATCTTATCTCCCAAGGTTGAAGGAGATCTTATCATTGAAGTTGAAGCTCGAGGGAGAATTCTGATCCTGGGTTCCCATGCTTGCTGCTTGTTGCAGACGCCGAGCTTAGCTCGTTGTGGATGCCGGAGCTTGTCGTGGACGTCGAACTAGGATCTCTCTTGCAAACCAGGATAAGGTTCTGCCATTCGCATTTGATGTAGTTAGGTTATCGTGGGAAAAGCACGTGTAAGGATTCTCCACCGAGCTTCTTCCTTCTCCACGTCTTTGGTCTACGGGGTTCCGACCTTTGCTCATGCTAGGATGAGGTTCTCCTCCTATTCCTAACAGGCTGTAGGGGCGTATTTAGGGTTGTTGTCGGGCCTCTCTTCTCACCTCGTCTAAAATGAACGAGGCCTTCAACTTTGCTCCATTAGGATGAGGTTCTCCTCCTATTCCTAATGGGCTCGTGGGGGCACATAAGGGCCATTGTCAGGGCCTCTCCCCCATCTCGTCTAAAATGAACGAGGTCTTCGACTTTGCTCACGTTAGGATGAGGTTCTCCTCTATTCCTAATGGGCTGTGGGGGCACATAAGGCCATTGTCAGGGCCTCTCCTCCATCTCGTCTAAAATGAACGAGGTCTTTGACTTTGCTCACGTTAGGATGAGGTTCTCCTTCTATTCCTAATGGCTGTAGGGGCACATAAAGGCCGTTGTCAGGGTCTCTCCCTCATCTCATCTTAAATGAACAAGGTCTTCGACTTTGCTCATGTTAGGATGAGGTTCTCCTCCTATTCCTAACGGGCTGTAGGAGGCACATAAGGGCTGTTGTCAGGGCTCTCTCCTCATCTCATCTAAAATGAATGAGGCCTTCGACTTGCTCATGTTAGGATGAGGTTCTCCTCTTATTCCTAATATGGCCACTATTGATTGCTTCTTTCCTGTCATCGCATAGTTTTTACACCAAGAAACCATAACATTAAAATGGAGGAGTTTTATTGAAGAAAAATTATCGACAGTACATCCTCAAAAATTCCTAGGTCGTGGGAGCGTTGTTCCACCGAGCTTCTTCAGGCGATAAGTTTTGGACTGGATGACCTCCTCTTTTTCAAATGGGCCTTTCTAATTTGGAGCAAGCTTCTCCTAGCTCTGAGGTTGAGAGATGGTGGCTCGCCGTAGTACTAAGCCCCCTAGAGATAGCATTGATGATGCAGGGAGATGGTCGATCTCCTTGTTGTTCCTCCCATCTTGGTGGTTCTAGCTATGGTAGCACTCTCGACTGATCTTCTCTTGCTTCAGGCTGATATCTAAGGAATCGACCTAGCCGGCCTCTCTTGATGAGCTTCTCGATCTCGTCTTAGAGCTAAATGCATTCTTTAGTATCATGGTCATGATTATGATGATACAAACAGTACTTGCTTCGATTGCGCTTATTTAAGGGAGATCGTAATTCTTCTGATCTTGGTAGTTGATTCTTAATTTCCATTAGAACCTGAGTTTTAGGAGCATTAAGCGAGGTATAGTTGTGAAACCATCTGAGTGAAGAACTTCTTTGTGCCCTTCTATCTAGGCTTCTTTGATGATGAGCTCGAGGAGGAGTTCGGACTCGCTTACGCTCAGAGGGAGTCCATGAACACGACCGAACTTCATTCGGCCTTCTACCAGCGATACTGAAAAACTTCATTTGTGAAAGGTATATGCCCTCAAGCCAATCAAAATTTATTTATTTTGGATAATTCTTTATCTTCCAAACTCATGTAATGACATTTTAAAATAAATAAAGGCATTTATTTCATCGTATGCAGTGTCTTATTATTTATTTAAGATTATGATGAATCCCATAAATTAAGGTTATGATTTTAAGATTATGATGAGATCATACCAGTGAGATCTAAAATCTTAAAACCCTAATTTAAATATTTTTGATCGATGGAACATTGAGTTGGGGATCAATATTTTTGGTAAGACTAGCACATCTTTTGTATGCTCAATTGAGAGGGTGATTGATCTCACAATCACTTGTGTATGACACTAATACAAGGATGTGGGTGCTCATTAGAGAATGAGTTCACTGAATTGATCCAAGTTGAGAATATCTAATGGAGTCTTATCTACATGTCAATAGATGGTTCTCATGGTGGAATTGTGCATGCAATCCTTTGACCTGAAACTACCATAGAATCTTATATATATGAATCCATATTTTGGTTCATACTCATTCATGACTCAGTCATGTATGGGATAATCTGGATATGGTAGATTATATATGAAGGTTGTGAGTAGGTTAACATGGAATCGATCACTCCTGGTAAGAGAAAATCGCATCCTGCCTGCTTCAAACAAATGATGATTCAGGAAGACTTTGATCAAAGCATGATGAAAATTAGAAATGATTTCTAATATTTCATTAAATGAATCATCATCATAAGATTGAAAGAGAAATGAATATGATATTGGGTTTGACATATTTTCATACCCAGAGTCATATTCAGGATGCAGGGTGATCGAAGGATCTAGTTGCATGATAACTTTTCACTAAAGGATATTTTTGATATTTTCATCAAAATTTCACATCTTCTACGAAGTCATGATATGTTGCTAGACATCAATCATGTCTTGTGGGTTTGATCAAATTAAAAATTTTAATTTGATCATTAAATTAGAAAGTGTTCTAATTGGTCAAAATTGGGTAAGCTAGTTTTGACCTAAATCGATTTAGTTGAGTTCTAACCAGATTAGGTCAAATCACAACCCAAGACCCACTGCTGGCTAGATGTGGAACCCAATGGGTCACACACAAAGAGAATTGATTAAAGATCTAATTGGATTAGACCATATTTCCAGGTTGAACATGCTAGCACATGTAGCAAACCTTAGCACCTAGATTCGAATTGGATTCGAATCGGATTCCAATTTAGGCTAATTAAGGTCCGATTTGAGCCAAATTAGATTTGGTCTTGAATTGGAAACCTAGACTGATTGGGATTTCAGGATGGGGCATCACATACCAGAATCCCATGCACCAAAGAGTCTCTCTCTTGCACATGGGAAGTCTTTTATGCGCAAGAGTCCTTGGTGCATGGGTTTTTGTAGGCGCCTACCTTCTTTGGCTTTTCCTCCCTTTTCATGTCCCATAAATTTTCATATTGGCATGGACATCAGATATGGGGTGTAGAAGAGTCCTTCTACTAGTTAAATACTACATTATCTAATTAATATTTGCATGAAAAGGGACTCCTTGCCATGCACTCTTTCAGGACTCCTTATCGTCCACTCTTCCTTGGCGCCTCTTGGACCAAGTCAAAGTCTCTTAGAACTTTGACTATTCAAAGATTATCTCCATGCCATTTTGCTAAATGGGCATCCCATATTAAGGTAATTGGATGGCCTTCTTATCTGATCTAATGGTTGAAAATGATGGTGCCAAAAATGAAAGCCCGCGACTCTTCATAAATAACTTACGTAGAATTAGTCCGAGAGTTCCTTCTGCTTTAAGGCACCTCTTGGACTAAGTTCTACATGTCGTTATTATCTGATGAGGCATGAGATAGGCTGAAGGGACATGAGATAATAATATGGAAAGGGTACGAGAAATTATGATGGCACCCCTACGTATATTATAAATAGAGGTGCACACGAGAGTCATAAGATAGAAAAAAATTATCTTTCTTTCTTACAAGTATTTTCTTATTGTCCAATTTTCTTTCTTCCCTTCTCTTGTCCAGATCTTATCTTTATAAGGATAAGAAGTCATCTTAAGACAAAGGGATTAGGAAGAAAAATTAAGAAGACAAGAAAAAAACAAAGAAAGGTAAGGAGAGGCAAGAAAGGTGACATAAAGGCTAAGGAAGATCTTGCCCATTTAATTAAAGTTCTTGTTATTAGAATTTTAATTATATAAATCAGAGGTGTTGGTGTCCTGATCAAGTCTCCGTGTGGATCAACGTTGAAGGGTGAACACATGGGCACCTGGTGGAACCCCTGACAGACTACCGTTGACATTTAGGATCAATTCAGGGTTTAGCAATAAGAGGTATGTTCTAATATTTTCTTTTATATATTATAATTGCATGCTATATAATTTAATTGCTGATAAGGTGGTCCTAGGGTTTGAATTTGGTTTATATGATTTCATAATTTTCTTTTTGAATCTGTGCTTCCACCCTGTACACCAATCCCATCAATTCGGTCCTCTCTTATATTCATCAAGAAATTCGAACCTCGGTATGGATGTCTGCTGCTGACAAAGTGAGCTACAAACTAATGGCTCATTAGGTCAAAGGAGAAGATCATACCCGACTTCAACGTCACGTACCAGTTTCTTGCTGCTCCCTTCAAGGTCAACGAAAAAGCTTGGCATAATATGGTGTCTGGTGCGCCATGGAGCAGCATCATAGTTCGAAAGGCCTCCAGATGATCGATCGGATTAAGGATTCTATCATAGCTTTCAAACTAGGGAAAGCTTTAAGTTTGGTAGAACGGGCTCTTGGATAATTTGGAGAGTGAAAGAAAGATCGGTGCAGACATCATCATGGAGAGCTGGAGCAACGTGGTGGAGTTCTTTGATCAGCTGGTCCATCTCTCATAGTTTCTGATCGAGGATGCCATCTTGATCACAGACCTTGGAAGGCTTCTAGCTATAGATGAAAAAGATCTCTTTCGAAAAAAAATCATGATCCGAACAAGGATCCTCTGCTCTCTATTTCTTCTTTTTAGGGGCGATGGGTATGTTAGCTCAAGTGCTCCTCCTTGGGATCGGTTTTCAACTTTTCGATGGCGGGTTTCCTAGCAAAACCATCATTAGGGGTTGCCACATGGCCTGCACCATTTTGATGAGGCTCTGGATCTGATGCATCAGCAGATTAAATTGCTCCATATCTACCTTGGTCGTCGATGTAGGAGGAGGTTGAAGCATCGATGATGGAGCAGGAACAGGTAGATCTGACCCAGATCTGATGGTAGAAACCATAGATCTCCAGATAGTCGCCTTCTTTGGAGGCATTTCTTGGGATTAAGAAAGAGCATCGAGATGAATCTTAAAGAAGAAGATCCACAGGATCGACTGAGCACTCTTTTAATAATAAGGGTACCTTAAAAATAGAGGGTCCTTCCTCTAGCGCTAATCCTATTGATGCAGAATCTGATTGACGTTGGATCGAGCTAGAGTCAAGAAAGATGAGGCCACCATCGGTGACCTACAAAATAAAGTTCCATCCAGAGTCAGTGGTGGTGGCTCCGGTAGGACCCTCCAACTATCAAGTAAGCTCTTCTGATCAACAGAAATGGAGTGCTCAGAAAAAAGTTCGATAGAATTTCAAGAAGGAAAAGAGAGCTTAGAGAAAATGTATCTAGAGGATCTCTTTTTATAGACGAAGCCTGTAGCAAACTGATAGTGATAGCCATACCGTCCGGTAGTGGGCCGCTTGGGGCCACATGGGGTTTGCTATAGAGAGAGAGGTGTCGCTAGACTGATAGCGACAACCATACCGTTCGATCATGGGTTGCTCAAGGCTACATGAGATTTGTTACGGAGAGAGAGGTATTATCAGACTGATATTGACAGTCATACCATCCAGTCGTGGATCGCTCGGAGCCGCTTGGAGTATGTTATGGGGAGAGGTGTCCATTATCGTGATGTGGAAGCAGGCATTGGTTGGTGAAGAGCTTTGACATACACCAATTCCAGTGGAGTTTGAACTCCTAAAGAGAATGCGGGTAGAAGGGATCATCCGGAAGGAATGCTAGCAGAAATCTGAAAGTAATCCACTAGAGAAATCTGACTGAAGAAGAAGTTTGGAAGGAGTTCGGCTCCTAAAGGAATTCGACCGAAGGAGAAGTCTAGAAGGAGTTCGGCTCCTAAAGGAATCGGACTGAAGGAGAAGTTTGGAAGGAGTTTGGCTCCTAGAGGAATCCGACTGAAGGCAAAATATGGAAGAAGTTCGGCTTCTATAGAAATTCGATTGAAAGAAGAGTTCGGAAGGAGTTTGGCTCCTGTAGAAATTCGATTGAAGGAGGAGTCCGGAAGGAGTTCCGCTCTTGAAGGAATCCGGCTGAAGGAGGAGTCCAGAAGGAGTTCAGCTCTTGAAGGAATCTGACTGAAGGAAAAGTCTCAAAGGGGTTGGACTCTTGTAGCCTTCCATCTGAAGGAAAAGTTCGAAAGGAGTTCGGCTCCTGAAGGAGTCTGACTGAAGGAGAGATCCAAAAGGAGCTCGACTCTTGTAGGCATCTGACTGAAGGAGAGGTCTGAAAAGAGTTCGGCTCTTGGAGGAGTCCAACTGGAGGAGAAGTTTTGAAGGAGTTTGGCTCCTATAGGCATCCGACTGAGGGAGAAGTTCGGAAGGAGTTTGGGTCCTGGAGGAATCCGACTGAAGGAGAGGTCCGGAAGGAGTTTAGCTCCTATAGGCATCTGACTAAAGGAGAGGTCCAAAAGGAGTTCAGCTCTTAGAGGAGTCCGACTGAAGGAGAAGTCCGAAAAGAGTTCAGCTCCTGTAGGCATTCGATTGAAGGAGAGGTCCGGAAGGAGTTTGATTACTGGAGGAGTTCGGCTGTTGAAGAAGTTCGGCTAGGGCTCGACCGTCGAAGGAGTTCGACTGGGGTTCGGCAACTAGAGGAGTTCGGTTGGTGTTCGATCGCTAGAGGAGAATTTTCGATTGAAGCTCTTTTATGATGATCAGTTGCATTAGGCTAAGCATCAGATTGGACTTCGACGGGAGCGGGGTTTATCCCCAACAAGGCTATGGCCCTTTTCTATGTCCCATAAAAGGAAACTTGGTCATTTTTCCTTGAAGGCATGATTCACAAATTGGATATGACTCGAAAGTCAACGGACCCATTAATCTAGATTTTTTTAATTTGTTAATCTTATCTTCAGCTATATGACCTAGCCTAAAGGTACCATAGATACCTTTCATTAATACTATCTCTTGATTATTTTGATCTTATGGTATTCACGTTTTGCTCAACAGACTTAATGACGAGCATTCCTTCAGTAGGTCCTTCTTTCTGCTTGTTCTTCAGACTGGCCAGGTACGTAGGGTAGTCCTATTTCCAATGGTCATCAAAGTTATAGTGGAAACACTTCTTCATGGTCTACTTCTTCGGCTCACCCTTGTTTTTTCCTTCTGTTTTCTACTTCTTTACAGACTTCTTCTTCTTTTTGAAAGACTTTCTCTTAGAAGAAGTGTAATACATAGCCAGAATTAAATTCTTTGAATCCTTCAAAGTTTGCTCAGTAGTAACTAGTATATTTATTAACTCAGTTGAGGTGCACTGGAGCTTATTCATATGGAAGTTCATAATGAACTACCCATACGAATCAATCAAGGATTGTAGGATTACATCAATCTATAGTTCCTTCTCCATCAAGACATCGAGCTTCTCAAGCTCTTCTAGGTCCTTGATCATTGCCAGGTAATGATCTTTGATCGACTGCCCATTATGCATCTATGCCTTAAATAGTCTTCTCAAGACTTGATAATGTGCTGCACAACTCTATTCACCGAACAATTCTGGCAAGTGTGCCAACGTTTGGTGAGCTGTCCTGATGTTTTCATGTTGGTGCTACAATTCATCTGACATTGAGCAACGTATGGCACCTTACTTTGTTATGATCGTCAGACCACTTCTCATGAGACATTCTTTGATCAGCAGTCAGACGGGCTGGTAAAGGAGAAGTCCTGGTCCAACACATAGGTTAACTTTTCAAATCCAAAATAATTTTGAAGTTCTTTAGCCAATCCTTGTAAATTGGTCTGGTCAACTTATGGGTATCTAGGATTTAGGCTAGGAATTTTGATGCAAATATTTTCCTATAAAGAGTCAAAGTTTCTAGTTAGACTTGTAATTTGACTCAACCAATTTGTTTAGGAATTTCATTTTTAAATAAATTAGTCTCCCACTATTTTTTTAAATTTCTACATTTCCTTGGTAGGAATGCAAAAATCTCCATAATCATCGATTTCTAGTGGATGGTGCAGTCCCATCGACTGGCTCACCACCTCACCTAACAGTTATTGGTGATGGATCAATCGATGAGTGGACAACTCTTGTCCAATGTTTCTATAAATATGGTGCATTCAAACCTGATCTCTAATTCATGAAGCTCACCATGCTCGAAATATTGCTCCACTCCTTAGTTAAGTCAAATCCACCATTTGCATAAATTGGATTTCTAGTTGGATCCCTCATCATATCCAAAATATTGAGCCCAACCCTACCTCCAACCGATAGCATCCAATATCTAATAGACATGATTGCATCTTTCCGGTGCAACTGAACACTATATCTAGCTGAGAACAATCAATCCTGGGAAGGGCCCGCACATCTACAATGGTGGAAGACCTAGGACTTAATACTTTCTTTGGAAGATTTGATTTGGTCTCTTAGATTCAACTAGTCAGAATATTTATGACTAACCTAGTGGCATGGGTTAGCTCGAATCGTTAGCCACATCAAATCAAAACTGGGTCGACTCAATTGGCTAGGTAAGTGAGATTAGTGGAAGAAATATGTCATTAACTCATCGTGAATGCATTCAGGTTGAGTAGCTTCCAATTAAAAATCACTGATCATATTTGCCATACTTACTTTTTAGACACTGACTTATCTGAGCAGAACTGATCGGATTAGCTTACAATCCAGGCTTGAACCACGGAGCCAAATTAGGTCTTAACTTGATTGACTACATGTGATTATGAGTCGACCTTGACCTAGACTTAATCCTATTAGGCTAATCAAATCTAAGCACTTTTGATCCTACCAAACCAACTCTTGATTCGATTTGATCAACCGCTAGACCTACTTGAGCTACCCACACCCGAACCCATGATTTATGAAGGTGTCTTAAATCTAAAAATTTATAATTATAGACCTAATTATTTTCTTAAACTTAATTCTTAATTAAGTCCAAGGGTTCAAAATATGCATAAAATTCTAGAATTTTAGTATCTAAGATTTTGCAGAAAAGTAAGTTTTTGATTTCTAATTAAGGGTAAACGCACAGCACCCCTACACACCATAAGAAAACTCCATCGAATGAAAAGAGAGGGTCTTTAAATCCTTCTTACTCTTATGATCGGACAGTCAAGGGGAATGCCTTAATCAGAAATACGAACTATACTACAAAACTATTAGATCTAAAGCATATAACTATTACATGATTTAAGATCTAATCTATGCATGTTTTGCTTACATCTCATGTATCAAATTAAATATTTAAATTTATATTTTAGATCTAATTATATCTGATGTAATATCTAAAAATAAAATTTTAAATGATCTTATAAAAAAAAAATTAATCTAGACTACTCATGGCATAGATTTATAGAACTAGTCTAGACATGCATTGCATATGTCATACATATGAAATTTTTAAATGCATCTCATGCTTTCAAATCTAATTATATCATATATAATATTTAAAATTTAATTAATCTAATCACATAATCTTTAGAAAATTAAATAAATATTTCATTAAATTTTTTATCTGGACTATAAGATTAAACTAGAGATCTAGTCTAGGCTTATGCTGCCTATATCACATATATCAAAATTTTAAATGAGACGTTATATTTCAGATCTGAATATATCTAATGTAACATCTAAAACTTAAATAATCAAATTATAAAAAGTTAAATCAGATCTAATCTAAAATATATTTGAAAACTATCATGATCTAGAATAGCAGATCTAGACTAGAACCTGCATTATTTATGTCAAACATATATAAAACATGTAATTTTTTATTTCAGATCTGATTACATCCTACGTAATATCTGAAAATTTAATAATCAAATCATAAATTTTTTTTTTTAGATCAATCTAAAGATACATCTGGAAGCAGCAACTTGGCTCTGATACCAGTTGAAGAAAAATTAAATTTTTCCTATTGTAGGATGCATTTGATTGGATTAGATTTGTAGTAAAATAATTTAAAATTTTTTTTATGATCTAATCAGCTCTGAGAGTTTTCAAATCTAATTAGATTAATCTAAAATTTAGAATTAAAATAAAAATAAAAATAATGATAATAGTTATCACCTAATTGGGTAAACTGTTTATCCATTGTGATGATCTGACGATAGATCCGAGATTCTGATTGAGCCACGCACGTATCTGACCTCTACCGATATCCACTTGGATCAGATTTGAAAGTCTCCTCCTTCTGGATCTGATCTCCAAAGATCAAATCTGATGTCTTTCCATAAAGCCTTCAAAACAAACTCCAAAGGCGTGTGTTCGTCTCACGAACACCATCGTCTCTCGCTGATCTTCGTACCAATGGGACTTGATCTTTACTCGCAGGTTTTGCCCAACTCTTGGGCATAGAGAAGAGGGAGAGGATCAGATGAGGGAGGCATGAAGATGGTTATTTTGGTAGGGCTTCATTGTATAGAATTTTCTATGCACAACAGCTTGCACAGAGCCCTATTTATAGACACTTTGAATAGGTCAAAGCCAACAAGCAGAGGGACTCTTCCATGATCTCCAAGCCCCACACCCCTTTTTCAGTTTTTTGTCACACAAAAATAAAGGGATATGGAATGAAACAATTTGGGATAAGATTAAGTTGGCGCACAACTCTTATCTCCCAAGAGTTTGAACTATTCAAACTTTTGACCCATTCAAACTTGATTTGAATGGGACACCTCCATACATATCCATATGGGGTGCACGGCCAAAGGGGGAGTATGCCTCTTCTTCCTCACATAAATTTCATATGGACGTGTGCCCTTAGATAAATTCTAGGGGGTGCACGCCATATCCCTTCTTTCCTGCATACTGGGTCAACATTTGACCCTTGTCCTATTCCCATCTCATGAGATTTTGGACAAACATTTTTCAAGTCCCATCCAATAAAATTAGGTCAAGTCCTAACCAAGTTAGAACAAGCCTTGATCAAGCCAGGACTTAGTCCAGTCATATCAAGAAAAATCCATCTAGAATTTTTGGGAGAGGCTTGTCCAAATTTCATCTCATGATTTTAGGACAAGCCCTAATTTGGCAAAGACAACCCTTATCTTATTTCCATCTTATGGGATTTAGGATAAGTCTTGATTAGGCTAGGACAAGATTCAGTCAGTTCAAGATAAATCTCTATAGAGTTTTCAGATAAGCCTTGTCCAAATAGTTCCACAAATTAGCAGGTCATGTCCTATTTCCATCCGATGGATTCGGACAAGCCTAGATTAGATTAGGATAAGATATTTTTGATCTGGACAAGTTTCAGTTAGACTATGATAAATCTATACAAGGCTCTTGGATGAGCCAAATCAAATTTAGCTCAGTCAAGATGATCCAGAAAAACTATAGAAGAAGAATGTTAGGCTCAATCGTGTGCTAGCATGATTTTCTTGAACCTAATTAGATCTAATCCAAATCAATCAAACTAGATTAGCTCAATTGATGACATCCAAATCCAAACTCTTATTTGTGTAATTCAGTTAGATACAGTTCAATATGGTAATGGGATATATCATGATCTCTATCATCGACATCATTAAAATACCTTTTGATGGACCAAAACTCTTTCGATTCACCTAATTAGAATTATCGATCATCAAGATAATTCTAATTGATTCCAAAATCTACTAGTGACACCTAGCAGTATATGCTGGCAATCCATCAAAATTGAATAGTGAACCACTCGGTGTAGCTACCTATGTAATTGGGTTCTTCTATCATGGGATTAAGGTTAAGGTAAACTCATCAAACCCAACACCAGTCATATGAGTGAATCATTCGATTTGAGTCCGATGTGAAATTCTAATAGAACCTTCTTTCTATTATTTCATATTACCATGGCCATGGGTTTTAGGACTCGATCTTATGATCATCATAAGACTACTCCTCTACCGAGGTTGATAGATCCCATCTTGGTGCGATCCAATTACTACGATGAATATGCTATAGCAAACATACACCTCAGGATTCTGAATGGCTAGAAGATCGAGTTATGGTGTAGTCAAATTATAACACCCTCAAGGTGAATTGCCGATGCACCTCTGGTCAAAGAATTAGACACATGCTACAACATCGAGCTAATCATCGATATGAAGGTAGGCTCCCTTATGACTGCTCGAGGTGGTCACACTCAGTATCCTCATTCTCTAATGAGTATCTGTACTCTCGCTTCAATATCTCCATACCATAGACTCAAGACTCATCTATCCTAAGAAAGTGATCGTACACCAATCTTGCAGATCAATTACCATTCTCGTGATGATCCTACGATTGGGAGCAATTTATGAGTTAATTATAATAACACATGTCTTAAATTCTTAACTCTTGAGAATATATGTTATGATGCTTATTTACTCAATGGATGTATCACAGACACTTTATACACAATGTGATAGAATAAATAATTCTTTTATTGATTTTAAGTCAAAATTATAAAAATATCCTTAGAAAATATTCAACCAGTGTCAGCCAATTTGGCTTCTAGGGAACACATCTAATACTTTAAACTCTTCTTACTCTTAGGACCAATTAGTGAAGGAGAATGCCTTAATAAAAAATATAAAATAAACTACAAAACAATTAGATCTAATACATATAACTCTTATACGATTAAAGGTCTAATCTATACATGCTTTACATACATCTCATGTATAAATTTTAAAATGTTTAAACTTATTTTTTGGATTTGATTACATCTCATACAACATCTGAAAATAAAAATTAAATAATCATGTCATGAAGAATTTTAGATTTAGACTAATCAAGGCATAGAACTACAGATCTAGTGTAGACATGCTTTATATATATTATATATATAAAAATTCTAAAATATATCTCATGATTTTAGATTTAATTACATCTTATGTAATATCTAAAAACTAAATTATCAGATCATAAAGAAAATAAATTTAGATCAAATCTAAAATAGATTTAGAACCAACAACTTCGCTCTAATACTAGTTGAAGAAATTTCTAGTTCCTAGTCCATAAGTTTGACCTCATCGGATCAGATCTGCAGTGAAATATTTCAAAACTTTTTCTCCTAGACTAGATCAAATTTGAGAGTTCTCAGATCTAATTAGATTGATCTAAAAATAAAAGCAAAAATAAAATAAAATCAGTGATAACTATTATCACCTGAGTCAATAAACCTTTTATCCTATAGTGATGATCTGAAGCTTTGAGATTCTGACTTGAGTCATGCATGCTTCTAGCCTTTACTAGTATCCACTTATGTCAGATCTAGAGGTCTTCTTCTTCTAGATCTGATTTTAAAATTAGATCTTGGATCTTCCTAGTTTACCTTCAATCAGATCTCCAATAGTAGCACGTCCATCTCACGAACTAGAACTACTTCACTTGATCTTTGCGCCAGTAGAACTTCAAGCTTTCCTTGCTATTTTGCTCAATTCCTTGGACGTGGAGAAGAGGGAAAAGATTTGAAAGAGGGAATGTGGAGTGGAATGAGGGGCAGCACCTAGGCGTGGGAGATTGGATTCTAGAAACCCTAGGCACTGGACATCTATTTATAGATGTAGGCACAACCCTAGAGTCTTAGGGCTTTAAACAAACACTCTGCTTAAAGCCGAAGGACTCTCTTCTGATTTCCATGCCACATATCAGAAATTCCTCTAATTTTATCACACAAAATAGAGAAAATTCGGCATGGAGAAGAGAGGATCAAGTTAGGTTGGCGCAAGGCATTATCTCCCTAGAGTTTAATCTCATCAAAACTCCTCTAGCCTTATCCACTAAGGGTGCATGCCATAAGGGGGCTTGCGCTCTCATTTTCCTTCATGAAATCACCTAGGGGTGTGTGTCCTCAAATAAATTCTAGGAGGTGCATGCCTCCTTCATCAATTCCTGTAAAGACTGGGTCAGAATGGTCGTATCTTAATTTCATCTCATGATTTTAGGACAAGCCTTAATCTCATCAAGATAAGCCATGTTCTGACCAGGACAAGCCTTATTCTAACCAGGACAACATCCAGTTAGACTAGGACAAATCCATATAGAGATCCTCAGCAAGCCAAATAAGATTTGACTGAGTCCAGGTCAACCAAAAATTCAATAGAAGAAGAATGTTAGGCTCAATCGTGTGCTGCCATGATTTTCTTAAACCTAATTGGATCTAATCCAAATCAATCTAATTAGGTTAGTCCAATTGATGACATCCAGACCCAAACTCTTGTTTGTATGATCTAGTTAGGTATGATAATGGGACATGTCATGATCTCCAACATCGACATTATTAAAATACCTTTCGATGGATCAGAACTCTTCTGATTCATCTAATTAGAATTATCAATCATCAAGACAATTCTAATTAGTTCTAAAATCCATCAATGACACCTAGCCATATATGGTGGCAACCCATTAGAATTGAAAGCATGATGTACAGGATCGCTTGACATTGTTGAGACTGAAGGAAGAGTGGGGCATGCCTCCTTCCTCCATGCTTGGAGGCACGCCCCCTAGGGCACCTTGACGTGTGAAGAAACCAGAGAAAGAGAGAGATGTGGGAGAAAATAGCTTTGTTTGATTTCTCTTATCTTTTACGGTTTATAATATACTTGTATATATACCTGTACGTGGACCAAAACCCTAACCCATAAAAAAACTCCTTGGGCTAATGTAATCTAAATGCACTCACCCAAACCCATGTACACCCATGGTTTGATCATGCACTCAATCCCATGGATCCAAACCTGGTCCAAACTCTGAGTAGCCCCTATGAGACCCAAACTAGGGCCTCATGATCACGAAGGGCTGAACCTCCACCCTAGGACCAAAATCAGTCCTAGCCCTAGGACCACACATGTCCTAGTCTTTTGAAGCCAATATCCTGACTCCTCCATTAGCCTCCTAAGGCTTGAGAGCATCACTAATCCTAACAATCTCCACCTTGGTGCCCCAAGCCTTAGCAAACCCTGCATGAACCATCTGCACCATCCTACTACCTCCAGAGCTGACACCATTCCATCGAAGCCACCTCACCTCCTTAGCTGCAACACCGACTTATGCTCCGTTGCCCCTGAGACTTGTGCTCCACTGCAATCCTTGGCCTTGAACTAATGTCCTCATGCTCTAATCCTATGGCTGCAACACCAACCTATGCTCTACAGTGCACCCAGATAGCTTCCTATGCAAACTCTAATGCTTCTACCAATCCTCTTCAGCTACTGTGCATCCTTAGAGACTTTTGAGATGTCCGTCTCTATAGCTGAAGTCTTGACTTGCTTCTCAGCACCATCTTGGAATTGCAGGATCCCTTCTGCTTGGTAGCTGCATGACCTTCCCTGGACTTTCTTGGAGAATTTATAGCATTCCTGCACTGGCATATATTGTACCATCTAACATGATCTTCTCAAAGCTATGCCTGTCCACCTGCACATGCCGCTCCACTTAAAATTGTGCATCATCGACACTAGTGCTGGGATTTCAATCCTCCTACACCCCTCTGCTCTGTACTCATGCCAAACTTTCTCTCCACATATGAAGCCACCACTCCAAAGCTCCAACTATGAATCCACCTCTCTGGAGCTCCACCTATGAAGCCACCACTCTAGAGCTCCATCTGATCTGAAGTCTATCTAATGTTGCAGAAGAATTTGACTCTATCATCGAGTCATCCGAGGCCAACCATCCAATGCTGCACTATTGGGCCTACCGCTACACCTCGTACATCATCACTATCCCTTCGAATCCTTCACACTCCACGAACCCCTCTAAAGCCATCTCAGATACCTCTGCAACTTGTAGATACCTCCGAAACATATAGAAGCTTATCCAACTTCTCTGAATCTAGCGACTGAATCCTAGAAAATTCCATCCTAGCACTTCTTCTCTTCTACCCCTGCACCAACTATCGCTTCAGTTTGGCTCAAAGAAAATATAGCTCAAACCCTATCCTAAGCTCAGACCCATCTATCTCATCCCGAGGCTCTTGAGACTCCTTGGCTCTCCTTGAGACCTACACTCGATCTCCCTGAGAAGCTTTTGATACTCTCTGCTAAGATAGCTCCCTCGATTGCTGCACTATCGAGCCTTTCTCAGCCCTTATGCCTTCAGGATAGCACTACTGTAGCACTCCAGCACTCCCTGCCTCATCTCGATACTACCTCCTCATAGATATCCGGATCCTCTCTTATTGTATACAAACTATCCTCTACTGAATCGCAACTCTCCCTGATGCTCCTATAGAAGAAACCTAATCTAGGATACTCACGACTGCCTGAGACCTCCTAATGCTGCCTGAGATGTCCTAGCTCTCCTTAAGACCTGCTCCCATTCTCTCTAGGAAGCCCTTGACACTCTCTACTAAGATACCCTCCTCGACTGCTGCACTGTCGAGCTTCTCTCAATCCCTATGCTTCCATGGTAGCGCTACTACAGCACTCTAGCACTTTCTGACTCATCTCTGCGCCGCTCTATAGCCACCCAGCTCTAACCTGCTAGACCTTCATGGACCATCCATCTTCATCACCCTCAAGGCTCCAATCGATCGTGCTACTGAATACACCTTAACTACTTTTCACAACCTTCCACTAGACTAAATATCTACTTTTTCAGCTCCACCTCAACGTCGAGCTCTTGAGTGATCTCTCTTCTAACATGCCAAAAAAAATTTCACCAGCAGCCCAGCACCTGAAGTTGCATCTAGGAGAATAGAATGAACCAAGAAAATCAAAAAATCAATAAACCCAAAAAACCCCCTTCAATTTTTTTCTCTCTCTTGGAACCTTCCAGGCTTTTCTTTCTTTGGCTCCTTCTCTCCTAGAATCAATAAACTCTAAGAGAGCCCTGTGCCACCTCAGTGTTCCAATCAATCAAGCAATCAATTGCTTGATTTGTTTCTAATTTCTTAACAAATTTTTCATGCTAACTCACATCAGAATTGACACCCCAAATATTCCATATAATGCCAAACAAAATAGGCAGGGAGAAGGAAAGGAAGTTTGGTGCACAATGGATTCTTCCTTCTCTCTTAGAGTTTGATCTCTATCAAAACTCTTTGATGATCAAATCTAAAATTTGACCAAGTCAAAACCTATCCACTTTGGATGCACACCTAGGGGGATGTGCACCCTCTCCATGTTGTACCAAAATGTGAGGGTGCGCACCCCTAGAAAATCTTTAGGAAGTGTGTGCCCCTGATCCCTTCTTTCTTACAACAGGGTCAACCTTTGACCCTGGTGTGTGATAGAAAAGGCAAGTGACCAAAAATGGCAGATGACCAAAAATGGAAGGTATTGTCCTAAAATCATCTGATGATTTTAGACAATCCTATTCTGACCTGATCAAGTTCCAGTCAGGGTTTTGGTTGAGATGAACCAGAAAGACTACAAAAGGAGAATGTTAGGTTCAATCATGTGCTAGCATGATTTTCTTGAATCTAATCAGATCTAATCCAAATCAATTAAACTGACTCAGTCTAATTAATTACAACCAGACTCAAACCCTTGTATGTGTGACCCAGTTAGATTCAATTCTATATGGTAATGAGATATGTCATGATCTCTATCATTGATATCATCAAAACATCTTTCGATGGATCAGAATTTTTCTGATTTATACAATTAGAATGATTGATCATCAGGATTATTCTAATTGCTCTCAAAATTTACTAGTGACATCTAGCAGCATATGATGGCAATCCATCAGGATAGAAAGCGATCCTCTCGATGTAGCTATCTATGTGAATCGATTCTACTATCATGAGTTCTGATAGGATTAGGATTTAAGGTAAACTCATCAAAACCCAACATCCATCATATGAATGAATCATTCGATTTGAGTTCGATGTGAAATCCTAATAGAAAACTCTTTTTTATTATATCACACTGCCATGGCTATGGGCTTAAAGACTTGATCTCATGATCATCATAGAACAACTCCTCTACTACCAAGGTTGATAGATCCCATCTTGGTGCAATCCGGTTCCTATAATGAATATGCTATAGCCAACATACACCTCAAGATTTTGAATGGCTAGGAGATCAAGTTATGATGCAGTCAAACTGTAATACTATTTCCCAGAGGTAGCAACCTAGGGGGGGATGAATTGAGTTCTTATAAATTTTAATCAAATTTGCTTTCTAAACAAGTATGTTCTTTGATTTTAACTTAAGTGGTGTGTTTGAAATGTAAACAATATAAGCAGCAGCAATTTTAGGATAAATAAATGCTATGAAGGAATTTGAAATCTAATCTAAACAAATATTAAAGCAAGTGAAGCAAGAATTGAAAGCACAATACAAACACACAAGATTTTCTAGTGGTTCAGAGCAACTCACTCCTACGACCACTCTCCAAGCTTTTCTTGGGATTTCCACTATAATCTACTCTTGATTATAGTGTGTTTGTTTTCCTAGGCTTACAAACAAACCTAGTTGATTTTCACAGGAGCACCAACCAAAATTTTACACTAATAGTTTTTCGGGATTACTATTAACCTAGTTGGTTTTTTAGGCTTACCAACCAAAACCTACAATGTCCAAATCCGGGCTTGGATGGGCCTAATCCTAAAGTTTCTTTCCCCAAAGAATCTTGTAAAGAAATAAAAAATATAAGTATAAAAATTCAGCATAATATAAAAAATAGAATTTAAGCTCTTTTAAATCCTAAAGAGGAATCCAATGATGTGCTCGATTGAAGCTTGGCTTTTCTTCAAATTATGCTTGAGAGGATGAAGAAGATGTTGGAGAAGATTGCTTTGAAGACTTGCTGAAATCTATGCACAACTTTTTCCTCTTTTTTCTTTTCTTTGGATATTCAATGTTCCTCACCAAAAATAAAAGAATCTCTCTTTAAATCCCTTTCTTATTGCTTTCCAATTGATTCTCCACTTTTAAATACCTTTAGAGATAGTTCAAGTGAGAGTTCTAACCATTGGAAGCTCTAAAATAGTCGTTGGGATCGAAAAATAGCCATTGTAAAACTATCCATTGAAGGCTATCCGTGCAGAATGAGATCTCTTGATTTTTCATGAGACCTCTTGCCAGATTTCGAGACCTCTCGATTCTAAATCGAGACATCTCATAGGGACTACGAGATCTCTTAAGAATCCTGCGAGACCTCTCTCTCTCAGAGCATAGAAACTAGGTTTCTATAGCCTGAGATCGAGAGCTCTTAAGTTTCTCTTGAGACCTCTCAAAATCATATCAGAACAGCACTTGGGACATGCCAGTTCACTTGAGAGCTCTCGAAAAAATTTCGAGACATCATGAAAACTACTCCAAGGCTATTTTGAGGAATATTTTACACCAATCAAGAGGATTTGATTTTTATTTAATTTTTAATTTGTCTTTCTTGTTTTGGTCAAAGAGCTCTCTTTCTTCTGATCTTTGGAAGCTTAAGAAAAATCTTTTCTTTCAAAATCTTGACTTGATGAATTTTTATAGATCTTTTCTTGAAATGATTCTTCAATTTAAATATCTGAAAAGATCTACATCCACTCATAAAATATATGGTTAAATACTCAAATACTCAAAGTTTGACAATCATCAAAATCAATCATGGGATTAACAATCTTTCTCTTTTTGATGATAGCAAAACTTTGAGTATATACATAATAAAAATAAATAATGTGTTTCAACGTATTTTGCTAATATGTATCATGAAGACATGAAGTACTAGATCAAACACATGAATGTATACTTCATGAATATTCCCAATTAATCTTTAAAACATCAAAACTTTAATTTTCTTAAGCATCAATTCTTCAAGCATATACACAACATACTTCTCCACCTTTTTGACAACATCAAAAAGCTCATGGAAAAAAACAAGAAACCATCAAAATCAACATCAAAGCATTAAATTGAGATATGTATTAAGTTCATAAAATCAATTTAAATGAATCATCTTTCTTTCCAAAATTTATCCTTTAACTCAAACTAAGTTTCAAATATTCATTTTAATTTTAGAAGGCTCTCCCTCTTTTTGAATTAATATGATCTTTAATCAAATTTTTAGATATACAAATTTTACGGAGAATAGAGCTTTTCAAAAGATTTAAACATGAAATCAAGCATAACATTTAATTCAATATTCAATTTTTTTTTCTTAAGAAATTTGGGTCAATTGAGTTTGAGAAAGGTATGTATCGAGAATATATCGAGCAAAGTAAAATAAGCTGTATCAAAACAATAGATAGATATATTTTCAAATTCATTTCTTTGAGTAAAAATTACTTCAATACAAATTATTCATAAGAATTTTGCACTGCACATAAAAAATTTAAGATTAAATTTGAGTTTTCAATTGAGATTCAAAATCAAATTTAAAAATTTATTTTTGAGAAGGACTATGCTATAAATTCAGTTTAACTCCAATCATTTGCCAAGAATGATCATACAAATCAAAAGCACATAGATCAAATGGAATCATCATATTAAGGCTCAAAAGTATAATGAAATCAATGTTTATTTACCTTAATATAAACTAATTAGAATTTTCAATCAAAGCTAGATAATATCACTCCCCTTATTTTTCATAATTAATGCTGGATAAATTCACTTTTTAATTTTTCTTCCTCTTTTTCTTTCAAATCAAGTAGATTAAACATGAATTTAACTACTAAATTTAAATTTTTTAAATTTGAAAGATATTTTTAATTTCAAATCCCTTTTCAAATAATTGATCATTTCTTCTTTAATATTTTCTTCCTCTTACTTTAGCAAACAAAGTCATTTTAAAATTAAATAAAATTTAAAAGTACAAGCATCAATTGAGTGAAATAAGCATTAATCAAATAAAATATTCACTCAATTAGGTTCAGAATAATATATGAGATTCTTTGAATTTATCTCAAAAGATATCATATCAAGAGTATATCAATATAAAATAGATTTGAGACATTATATCCAATTCTTTTGTCAAAAAATAATACAATAAAATGTAAGGCAAGAATGATAGTAATGATACCAAGAGTGAAGATTTTCTTAGGAAGAAACTTCTTCATACCAATTAAACTAAAATTTAGACTAAATCATGATTTTCTTAATAGTTCAATATCATTTAAAGATTAATTTACAGGTTCAGCTTGATACCAACGAATTTAGTTTTAAATTGATAAAGATAAATTGATTCAGATAAATCAATTTAAATTGATATCAGCAAATCAGCTAAGGCAAATCTCAAAAAAAATTTAGTTATTCTTCAAAAAGATCATCTCTTCCTTGTCTTAAGAAATATCAAGCAATTAGATTCAGAAAAGATATATATTTTTGAGTTTATCTTAAATGATATTAAATCAAGAATATAGCTGTGCAAAACCAGATTGAAACTAAGGCATTCTTCTCTTTTCGCCAAAAGATAGATCAATCAAATATATGGCAAATTGTAAAATATTTGATACCAATCACTTAAAATTGAACTCCTCTTTAAAAGTTTAGCTTTGAAGATAAATGATAACTTTCTTGAAACATCTTGTTAGATATCAACTTCAAAAGATTCAAGAAGATCATTTTTCAAATTTAATTTTTAAAATCAATCAATTAGAATAAAATAAGAATGTTCATCAATAATTTTTTTTTTAAGATCAAAGAGTCAATCAAATCGATGATCAAGAGAGATATTCAAGAAAATTTAGAGAATCATAAAAAATAATCAATTTGAGGGTTTCAATAATCAAATTGGACAACCTAGTATTGTAAGATATATAGAGAGAAAATATACAGAGAGCAAGTATTGTAAGAAATAGTGGGCTAGACCTCAGCAGATATACAGAGAGCAAGGAACTCTATCATGAATCTAAAGGAGTTCGAAACTACCGAGGCAAGGAAGATGTTTAAAAAATGAAAAAGAACTACAACAAAGTCAGAAAGGAAAAGCCTTAATCCAGCATGAAAGGCCTCCAGGTATAAGCAGAATCAATCTAAAGGAGGAGCACAAGCCTGACCACTTGAACTAGGAAGTTCCAACTCATACTCGGTAGGCATTCTATATTGGATCCTAACTAATGATAGGTCTTCAACGATCAAAGAATAGGGAATGAATCCTGGTATAAAGTCTAGCTGAGGTACTATCTTAGGCCCAGTTTTCATTCTAACCTCGGGGTTATTGGGGTTTGGATCAGCTAAGCTTCTAGAACCGCTAGACCAAGAAATCTTCGATGACATCTAGATCAGGTTAAATTAAATAAAATTCTCAAAAAAGAACTAAAAAAAGAGGTGGTGGGTGCCTAAAAATGAAAAACGGCGTAACCCAAAGAATGCAAGAAAGCTAAAAGTCAAGAGGATAGGGATGAGAGACTAACCTAGGAAAACATGAAAAGAAGATCGAAAAGATGAAAGAGGATCGAGAAAGGCACTAGCGGTCGGAATAGTTGTGGAAAGAACAGGGGTGACAAAAATAAGGACACTTGAGGATGATGGGAAATGGAGGAAGAAGAAGAAGTAGAAGTCCAAGCAAAAGCAAGAAACTGTAGATGAAGGAGGAGAAGTCTTAATAGAAAATCAGTCCTAGGGGAAGTTATGATTGCAGGACTCCTTCAGTCAACCCTAACCCACCACGTGTCCCACTCGCACCTGCCACCTGATGAAGCAATAACCACGCCATATGTGGAGCTCCATGCCAGATGAGTTTTCAAGGGAATACATCCATTCAAGTCATTCAAAATTAAATCACAATGCCAATTTGAAAAATGGCAGAAAGTTTTGTTCTCTAGAGTCGGAAACTATCAAAGAACTTCGACTGCAGTAGTTTCTTTGTATGCCCATTAGAAATAAGAGAAAAACCTCATCCTAATGCGAGCAAAGTCTAAATCCAAGATCCAAAGCCTGCAGGAGATAGGATCTCCATCAACCTCAGCTGGAGATAAGATCTCCCCTGAGCGCTCGCATCAACCTCGATCGTAGGAGATAAGATCTCCCCTGAGGATCCACGCCAATCACGGTTGGAGATGAGATCTCTTCCGAGCCCTCGAGTCAACCTCGGCCAGAGATAAGATTGGAGACAACCATGGCCGGAGATAACCTCGCCCAGAGATAAGATCTCCCCTGAGCGATCGCATCAACTTTGACTGGAGATGAGATCTCCCCCGAGCTTCAACCTGAACTAGCACGGAGTCCAGAAGAGAACTTCGCTAGTCGCCTTTTCTACACTCCCTTCCTTTGAGTTTCAAACTCGAGAGTGGGAGGACTATTATTGGGGATAAACCCTACTCCTATCGAAGTCCAGTTTGATGCTTAGCTTAACACAATAGATAGCCATGGAAGAGCTTCAGCGGTCGGGTCTTAGCCGAACTCCCTCCAAGCTTCCCCTTCGATTGGACTTCTTCAGAAGCCGAACTCTTACAACCGATCGAACTGCTCAGCAGTCGAGCTCCTTCAGACTCCCAGCAGTCGGGCTTTAGCTGAACTCCTCAGCGGTCAAGCTCCTTCAGACTTCCAGCGGTCGGGCTTTAGTCAAACTCCTTAGCGATCGAGCTTCAGTCGGACTCCCGCAAGAGTCGAGCTCCCTCCATGCTCTTCCAGTCAGACGCCTGTGGGAGCCAAACTCCCTCCAAGCTTCCCCTTCGGTCGGACTTCTTTAGGAGCTGGTCTCCTCCTAGACATCCCCTTCGGTCAGACTTCTTCAGGAGTCGGACTCCTCCCAGACATCCCCTTCGACCGATCGAGCTCCTTCTGAACTTTCCTACGATCGAGCCTTAGCCGCACTTCTCGAGCTAGATGCCTATGGGAGCCAAACTCCTTCTAAGCTTCCTCTTCAGGAGTCCAAACTCCTTTAGACTCGATATATGTCGAAGTCCACCAATCAATGCCTGCTTTCTCAAAGCCACGGCCATTAAATCTGGACGAACGATCACCATCAGTCTGCCATAGGCGATGCGATCGAACGACATGGCCACCACTACTAGGGACACCACTCTCTCCGTAACCAGCCCCATGCGGTCCATGATCCATCAGTATGGCTGTCCGCCTGACGACGCCTTCCTCTCCATACCGAACTCCATGCGGCCCCGAGTGGCCCACGGCCAGACGATATGGCCATCACCATCAATCAAACCCCATCTATAAAAATGACCCTCCAAATAATCTTTAAGTTTTAAGCTCTCCTCTTTTTCTCTAAACTCTATCGAATTCATTCCAGAGCACTCCATATCTATTGGCCAGAGCTGACTTGATCATCGGAGGGTCCTACCAGAGCCACCCCCCACCGACTCTAGATGGGACTTTATTTTGCAGGTCCTCAGTGGCGACCTCCTCGGTCTTCACTCCAGCTCATTCCGATGATGGCCAGTTTCCACACCAACAATCAGTATCACTGGATGTGAAACCTAATGGCTATTCCATATAGATATCATTCTCAAGGTATCCATTTAATAATGTCATTTTTATGTCCATTTGCCATATTTCATAATTGAAATAGGCTGCAACAGCAAACAATGTGCAGATGGACTTTAGCATAGCTACTGGTAAAAAGGTATCCTAATAGTCAATGCCTTTGCATTGACTATAATCTTTTGCCACTAATCTAGCTTTGAATGTCTCCATATTTCCATCTGCACCAATCTTTCTCTTGTAGATCCATTTACAAAAAATAGGTATTATACCTTTTGGTGGATCTACCAAGGCCTAGACTTGGTTTGAGTGCATCGAGTTAATTTCTGACTTCATTACCTCTAATCATTTTTCAGAGTTGATATCAGATATCGCCTCATCATAGGTTTTGGGATCATCACCATGAACCCTATTACCTACGAGGAACATTTCCTCTACTTTCTCTGAGATAGTACCTAAGTGAAGGAAAATCTTGATTTCCCGGTCCAGGATTATTCAGATCTGATCAGATCAAGAGATATATTTCAAAATTTTTTTCTTTGATCTATATCAGATCTGGGATGTTTCAGATCTGATTTTTATTATTTTAATAAATAAAATAAATAAGGATAAATTAAATTAAATTTAATTTATCTGATTTGGGTAATCCTATTACCCTGTTGATGATCCTATATGCAGTGGAAGGTTCTGGATCTAGCCACGCAAGCACCTAGCCTCTACCGATATCCACTTGGACTAGATCTGAAGATCCTCTTCTTCTCTATCACGTCTCCAAAAATCAGATCTGGATCTGATCTGAAAGATCTTCAAAACTCCTTTTGAAGATCAGCAGTCGTGTTGCTTTTGATCACCTTTCTTTGATCTGGATCGCACCAACCAAAGTCCAAAACCCTTTTGGACGTGGAGAGGAGAAGGAGAAGGAGGTTTGGCATGGAGGAAGAGGGGAGAGGCAGCCTTGGGCATGGGAATTATGATTCTCAATCATATCATGTTCTATTCTGAGTTGGGCGCAGGGTCTTATTTATAGACTGACTGTGATCCAACTTCTCTTCTTCCCAACCAATCACAACCCTTTGTGAAATCAGATCTAAATCTGATTGGTGGGAATAGAGTCCCCTGGATTCCTCCTTAGAGGATGCCTAAGACCAGTCAAACTGGATTCTTAGAAGAACTCTAATTGGAATCCAAAAGGGAGGTGGAGTCCTTGTCCAACAAGGACTCCTAGGCGCCTCCAACTTGGGCGCATGCCTAGGGTGGCGTGCGCCCATCCTCCTTGCCAGGTTCTGGCAGGGGGACAGGCCCCCACCAGCTCTCCAATAGGTGCATGACATGTGGTCAAAAGTCAAAGTGTCAATGGTCAACGTTTGACCAGTCAAAGGTAGACTTTTGACCAAAGTCAAAGAACAAGAAATGGCAGGTAGTGTCTTACAAAATAAGACAACCTTTTCTGACTTGGACAACCTCCAGTCAGACCATATGAAGGCCTCTGATTGAGCACAAACTCCTTTGGCTCAGATAGGACAACTTATTTATGATAGTAAAAGAAGAACGTTAGGTTCAATCGAGTGCTAGCACGATTTTCTTGAACCTAATTGAATCTCATTCAGATCAATTGAACTAGATAAGTTCAATTGATGATCACCAGATTCAAACCCTTGTTTGTGTGATCCTAGTTAGGTTCAGTTCTATATGGTAATGGGATATGTCATGATCTCTATCATCGACATCATCGAAACTCCTTTCGATGGATCAGAACTCTTCTGATTCGAACAGCTAGAATGATCGATCATCTAAATCATTCTAATTGCTCCCAAAATCCACCAGTGACACCTAGCAGTATATGGTGGCAACCCATCAGAGCTGAATGCGAACCTCTTGGTGCAGCTACCTGTGTGATTAAGTTCTTCTATCTTGAGCCCCGATCAGATTAGGGTTAAGGTGAACTCGTCAAACCCTAGTTTCTATCATATGATGTAATCATTCGATTCGAGTCCAATGTGAAAATCTAAATAGAAACTCTTTCTATTATTTCACTCTGCCATGGCCATGGACTTCTGGACTTGATTCTCATGATTATCATAGGGCTGCTCCTCTACCACCGAGGTAGATAGATTCCATCTTGATGCCATCCAGTTCCTACAATGAACATGCTATAGCCAACATACACCTCAGGGTTCCATATGGCTAGGAGACCGAGTAATGGTGTAGTCAAACTATAACACCCTCAAGGTGAACTGCCGATGCACCTCAGGTCAAAGAACCAGACACACTACTGCAGCATCGAGTCAGTCATTGACGAGAAGGTAGACTTCCTAATGACTACTCGAGGTGGTCACGCTCAGTGCCCTCGTTCTCTAATGAGTACCTATACTCTCATTTCGGTGTCTCCACACCATAGACTCAAGACTCATCTACTAAAGAGAAGTGATTGTACACCAACCTTCGGATCAATCACCATCCTCGTGATGATCCTATGGTCGGGAGCATTTTATGAGTTAATAATGATTATTCATGTCTTAAATTTTCAACTCTTGAAAATATGAATTATCATTACCATTAACTCAAAGGATGTATCACAGACACTAAATACACATATGTGATAGAAAATAACCTATTTTATTGATTTTAGTCAAAATTATAATTTTGCCCCTAGAAGTGTATTACAAGTGTCAGCCAATTCTGGCTTCTAGGGCACATATATCTAACAATCTCCCACTTGTCCTAAAGCCAATTGGCTACAAGTCTAAGTCCCATCTTCTCAAGGTGGGCTTCGATCTTCTGCTGGCCCAACGGCTTTGTAAGTGGGTCTGCCACATTATTCTATGGAGTTGACTCTCTTGACCTCGACGTAACCCTTCTCGAGGTAATCGCGGATGAGGTGGTATCGCCGCTCAATATGCTTGGATTTTTGGTGAGACCTCGGCTCCTTAGCAAGGGCTATGGCGCCATTGTTGTCGCAGTATAGAGGAATGGCATCTGATGGCATTACTCCGATTTCTGCAGCAAACTTCTTATACCAGAATGCTTCCTTCGTAGCCTCTGATGCAGCGATATATTCTGCTTCCATGGTGGAATCTGCTATCACGGTTTGCTTGGAACTCTTCCAGCTGACAGCACCACCATTGCACACAAACAGACTGCCAGATGTCGACTTTCGATCATCTATATCAGACATGAAATCTGAGTCTGTGTATCCCTGGACTTGGAGTTCTCCATTACCAAAGACCAACATTATATCCTTAGTTCTTCTCAAGTACTTAAGGATACATTTCACAGAAGTCCAGTGTTCTTCACCTGGATTTGACTGATATCTGCTTGTGACACTCACAGCATGGGCTATATCAGGTCGTGTACATAGCATGGCATACATGAGGCTCCCTATTGCAGAAGCATAAGGGATCTTGCTCATGCGTTCTATTTCCTCAGGTGTGCTGGGGCACATCTTCTTGGAAAGATGAATACCATGTCTGAAGGGTATTAATCCCCTCTTAGAGTTTTCCATACTAAACCTCTTTAGTACTTTCCTCTATGTACATCTTCTGTGAAAGTCCTAGCATCCTATTCGGTCTATCCCTATAGACCTTAATTCCTAGAATAAAGGATGCTTCACCTAGGTCTTTCATGGAGAATTCCTTGGACAACCACATTTTGACTGTCGTCAACATGGGAATATCATTCCCAATAAGGAGGATGTCATCCACGTACAATACGAGGAAGACAACAGCGCTCCCACTGACCTTTTTGAAAACACATGGTTCCTCTTCATTTTTGATGAAACCAAATTTTTTGATCACATCATTGAAACGAGTGTTCCAGCTCCGAGATGCTTGCTTAAGTCCATATATGGACCTTTGCAGCTTGCAAACCTTGTGATCAGTATCACTGGATGTGAAACCTAGCGGCTGTTCCATATAGATATCTTCCTCAAGATATCCATTTAAGAATGCCATTTTCACGTCCATTTGCCATATTTCATAATCGAAATAGGCTGCAACGGCAAGCAATGTGCGGATGGATTTTAGCATAGCTACTGGAAAAAGGTATCCTGATAGTCAATGCCTTCGCGTTGACTATAACCTTTTGCCACTAAGTCTAGCCTTGAATGTCTCCACATTCCCATCTGCACCAATCTTTCTCTTGAAGATCCATTTACACCCAATAGGTACTATACCTTCTGGTGGATCTACCAAGGTCCAGACTTGGTTTGAGTGCATCGAGTCAATTTCTGACTTGCATTGCCTCTAAGCCATTTCTCGGAGTCGATATCTGATATCGCCTCATTGTAGGTTTTGGGATCATCACCATGAGCACCATTACCTACGAGGAACATTTTCTCTACTTCCTCTGAAATAATACCTAAGTATCTTTCAGGGGGACGGAAAACTCTTTTCGATCTACGAGGTGGAGGAGGTAGTGTTCTTATTGGCTCAAACTGATTTGGTTCCACTTGGTCCTTAGCTCGTTCCACTTGTGAGACTTTCTCATCAAGCTTGATCTGCTTTTCCAATGCCGCTATCTTGAATAAACTATTTTTCAAGAAAGATGGCATGTCGACTCACAATCACATTGTGGTCTTCTGGAATGTAGAAATAGTATCCTAATGACTCTTTAGGATATCCTATGAATCGAGCTCTAAAGGACCTAAACTCTAACTTGTCCGCTTGTTGTCTTTTGACATGAGCCGGACAACCCCAAATTCTGAGATGACTCAGACTTGGTTTCTTACCGTGCCATATCTCATACGGTGTGGTAGGAACGGTTTTAGAGGGAACCCTATTCAGTAGATATATTGAAGTTAACAATGAGTGTCCCCAAAGAAAATCAGGGAGGTCTGTGAAGCTCATCATGGATCGAACCATATCCAATAGAGTCCGATTTCTCCGTTCTGAAACCCCGTTGAGTTGAGGTGTTCCTGGTGGAGTCCATTGAGAGACTATGCCATTTTTCTTTAGATAGTCTAGGAATTTCCTGGCTAAGGTATTCACCTCCTCGATCTGATCGAAGAACCTTAATGGGTTTTTCTAGTTTATTTTTCTACTTCATGTCTGAATTCTTTGAACTTTTCAAAAGCTTCAGACTTGTGTCTCATAAGATACACATACCCATACCTAGATAAGATCATCGGTAAAGGTAATGAAGTAGACAAAATTGCCTCTAGCCGGCACATCAAATGGGCCGCACACATCAGTATGTACTAGGGCAAGGAAGATCTGTGGCCCTTTCCCCATGTCCTACAAAAGGGAGTTTAGTCATTTTGCCTTGAAGACAAGATTCACAAGTTGGATATGACTCGAAAGTCAATGGACTCAATAGCCCATTTTTCTCCAATTTGTTAATCCTATCTTCTGCTATATGACCTAGTCTTAGGTGCCATAGATACCTATCATTTGGACTATCCCTAGGTCGTTTGGCATTCACATTTTGCTCGATAGTTAAAATAGGTACATCAATATGTAAGCTGATAAAGATCATTAATAAGGAAACCATTTGCAATTTTATTTCTTTCATAAAGAATGTTACAATGGTCCTTAAAGAAAAGGTAATTCACATAGCCTTCTTGTGCTAAGCATGAAATAGAAATCAAATTCCTGCTTAGCTGCAGGCACAATAATAACAGTCTTTTAAAACTAAGTCTAAACCAGATGGTAATCGAAGAGGGTATGTTTCCCACGGCCTACTGCAGCAACTCTTGCTCCATTTACCGACACGTAGGATCATGTCTCCATCCCTCAGCCTCCTGCTATCCTCAAGACCCTGCATGGAAGTGCACAGATGAGCACTAGAACCAGAGTCAAGCACCCAACTGGATGCAGAAGAAACCATAAGGTTAGACTCAATAACGAGCATACCTCCAGAAGGACCTTCCTTCTTGTTCTTCAGGGTGGCCAGGTAAGTAGGGCAGTTCCGCTTCCAATGGCCATCGCTGTTGCAATGGAAATACTTTCCTTTGACATCGGCCTTTTTCTTCGGCTCTGCCTTCTTCTTCTTTGATCCTTCCATCTTTTGCTTTTTCACAGACTTCTTTTTCTTTCCATAAGACTTTCTTTTGGAAGAAGTCCATTCCATAGCAAGAACTGAGCCTTTAGAACCTTTCATAGAAAGCTCAGCGGTAACCAGCATATTCATTAACTTCGGCCAAGGAATTTTGAAGTTTATGCATGTGGTAATTCATGATGAATTGCCCATATGCATCAGTCAAGGATTGCAGAATTAATATCATTCTGCAGATCCAAGTCCAACTTCACACCGAGCTTCTCAAGCTCTTCCAATGTCCTTGATCATTCATCAGACAGTGATCTTGGACTGACTGCCCATCACGCATCTTAGCCTTAAAAAGTCATTTAGTGACTTGATACTTGGCTGCGCGACTCTGTTCACCAAACATCTCCTATAGGTGAGCCAACATTTGGCGAGCAGTCCCGATATCTTCATGTTGGCGCTGGAAGCTCATCAGACATCGAGCCCAACATGTAATATCTGGCCTTATTATCTTCGTCTATCCATTTTATCCAGAGACGCTCTCTGTTCAGCAGATGGACGGGCTGGTAAGGTGGGAGGGTCCTGGTCCAAAACATGGAGTTAACTTCTCGAAACCCAAAATAATTTTGTAGTTCCTGAGCCAATCCTTTATAATTGGGTCCGGTCAGTCTATGGTGTGTCCAGGATACGTGCCTAATGGGTTGGACGCAGACATTTTTCCTGTAGAGAGTCAAAGATTCTAGTTAGATATTGTAATTTTGACTTGACCAATTTATTTAGGAATTTTATTTTTAAACAAATTAGCTCCCACTATTTTCTCGGATCCCTACACTCCCTCTGTAGAGATGCAAAAATCTCCATGATTAATGATTTCTAGTGGGTGGTGCGGTCTCACCAACTGACTCATCACCTCACCTAACAGTTATTGGTGATGGGTTAGCCAATGAGTGAACAACTCTTGTTCAATGATTCTCTAATCATGGTGCACCCAAACTTGGTCTCTAATTCATGAATCTCACCGTATCCGAAATATTGATCCACTCCTTAGTTAAGTCAGACCCACCATTTGCATAGATTGGGTTCCTAATTGAGTCTCTCACCGTATCCAAAATATTGAGCCCAACTCATCCTCCAGCCCATAGCATCCAATGCCTAATAGACATGGTTGCATCTTTCCGGTGCAACTGAGCCACTGTATCCAGCCGAGAACAATCAACCCCGGAAGGGCCCGCACATCTACAATGGTGGAAGACCTCAGACTTAATCTTTTCTTAGGGAGAATTGATTTAGGTCTCATTAAACTAGACTTGACATAGTCAATAACCAATTATGACTAACCTAGTGGCATGGGTTAGCTCGGATTATTGACCACCTCAGATCAGAACTGTGTCAACAGATATGGCCAGGTAAGTGAGATCGGTGGAAGGAATATGCCATTAACTCGTACAAGAATGCATTCAGGTCGAGTAGCTTCCAATTAAAAATCAGTCGGTCGTATGTGCCAAACTTACCTTAGACACCAAATTGTTGAGCCAGAACCAATTGGGTTAGCCTACAATCCAGACTCTAACCTCTGAGCCTAATTAGGTCTTAGCTTGATCGTGACTCGATCTTGACCCAGACTTAATCCTATTAGGCTGGTCAATTTAAGCATTGTTGATCCCATCTAACCAACTCTTGATTCGGTTTGATCAACCGCTTAGACCTAATTGAGCTACCCAAGCCCGAACCCAGTATTATGAATATGTCTTAGATCTAAAATTCTCAATTTTAGACCTAATTAATATTTCATAATCTTAATTCTTAATTAAGTAGGGTTCATAAACAAAATATGCACAATAAATCCTAGGGTTTCAGGATCTAGGGTTTTGCAGAAAGTAAGTTTTGGTTTTCTGATTAAGGACGAACACGCAGCACCCCTACACATCATAAGAACACCCCATCGAATGGGAAGAGAGGGCCTTTAAACCTTCTTCATTCTTATGACCGGACGGCCAAGAGGAATGCCTTAATCAGGAACATTCAATACTACAAAACTAGTATTAGATCTATATCATATATCTCATATACAAATTAGATCTAATCATGGCATATTTTGCATACATCTCATGTATCGAATCATGCATATTTTTAGATCTAAATTATCTCATAATAATCTAAAAAATTAGATTTAAATTGATCTAATCAAAATAAATTCTAATCTAGATAATTATGTAGAACTATTCTACAACTAGTCTAGACATGCATCAATCATATCTCATATGATGTTTAAAATTAAATAATTTTATTTTACTATTTTTTAGATGTTATTATAACCATTTATAATATCAAAAAATAGTAAATAAATAGATCTAAAATATGATTTAATCAAATTAAATTGAAAACATGCAAGACTATTCTATAGAACTATTCTATTCTAGAACTAGTCATGCATATCTTCTAATCTTAGATCCTAATTCATTTAATTTTAATTTTTTCTGATTTCAGATCTGATCACATCTCATGTGACATCTAAAATCAATTATTTTCTAATTAAAATAAATTTAAAATTAGATCTAAACATTTTTAGAACCTGGCTCTGATACCAGTTGAAGGGAAATCCTGATTTTTCGGATCCAGGTTCGTTCAGATCTGATCAGATCAAGAGATATATTTCAAAAATTTTTTTCTTTAGATCTATATCAGATTTAGGATATTTTAGATCTAATTCTTATTATTTTAATAAATAAAATAAATAAAATAAATTAAATCAAATTTAATTTACCTGATTTGGGTAATCCTATTACCCTATTGATGATCCTGTATGCAGCGGAAAGGTTCTGGATCTAGCCACGCAAGCGCCTGGCCTCTACCGATATCCACTCAGGCTGGATCTAGAGATCCTCTTCTTCTCTATCACATCTCCAAAAATTAGATCTGGATCTGATCTGGAGGATCTTCAAAACTCCTTTTGAAGATCAGCAGTCGTCCTTTGCAGCAGTGCAGCCTTCTTCCTTTTATCGCCTTTCTTTGATCTGGATCGCACCAAACCAAAGTCCAAAACCCTTTTGGATGTGGAGAGGAGAGAGGAGAAGGAGGTTTGGCATGGAGGAAGAGGGGAGAGGCAGCCTTGGGCATGGGAATTATGATTCTTAATCAATCATGTTCTAATTCTGAGTTGGGCGCAGAAGGGTCTTATTTATAGACCCTGCTGTGATCCAACTCCTCTTCTTCCCAACCAATCACAACCCTTTGTGAAATCAGATCTAAATCTGATTGGTGGGAATAGAGTCCCCTGGATTCCTCCTTAGAGGTGCCTAAGACCAGTCAAAGTTGGATTCTTAGAAGAACTCTAATTGGAATCCAAAAGGAGGTGGAGTCCTTGTCCAACAAGGACTCCTGGGCGCACACCTCCGTAGGCGTGCACCCTCCTCCTTTGCCAGGTTCTAGCAGGGGGACAAGGCCCCCACCAGCTCTCCAATAGGTGCATGACATGTGGTCAAAAGTCAAAGTGTCAATGGTCAATGTTTGACCAGTCAAAGGTAGACTTTTGACCAAAGTCAAAGAACAAGAAATAGCAGGTGACCAAAAATGGCAGGTAATGTCTCAAATTTATCTCATAAATTAAGACAACCTTTTCTGACTTGGACAAGCTCCAGTCAGACCATATGAAGGTACTCTGAGTGAGCACAAACTCCTTTGGCTCAGTCAGGACAACTTATTTATGATAGTAAAAGAAGAACGTTAGGTTCAATCGAGTGCTAGCACGATTTTCTTGAACCTAATTGAATCTCATTCAAGATCAATTGAACTAGGATTAGTTCAATTGATGATCACCAGATTCAAACCCTTATTTGTGTGACCCAGTTAGGTTCAGTTCTGTATGGTAATGGGATATGTCATGATCTCTATCATCGACATCATCGAAACTTCCTTTCGATGGATCAGAACTCTTCTGATTCGAACAAGCTAGAATGATCGATCATCTAAATCATTCTAATTGCTCCCAAAATCCACCAGTGACACCTAGCAGTATATGGTGGCAACCCATCAGAGCTGAAAATGCGAACCTCTTGGTGCAGCTACTTGTGTGATTAAGTTCTTCTATCTTGAGCCCCGATCAGATTAGGGTTAAGGTGAACTCGTCAAACCCTAAGTTTCTATCATATGATGTAATCATTCGATTCAAGTCCAATGTGAAAATCTTAAATAGAAACTCTTTCTATTATTTCACTCTGCCATGGCCATGGGCTTATGGACTTGATTCTCATGATCATCATAGGGCTGCTCCTCTACCACCGAGGTAGATAGATTCCATCTTGATGCAATCCAGTTCCTACAATGAACATGCTATAGCCAACATACACCTCAGGGTTCCAATATGGCTAGGAGACCGAGTAATGGTGTAGTCAAACTATAACACCCTCAAGGTGAACTATCGATGCACCTCAGGTCAAAGAACCAGACACACTACTGCAGCATCGAGTCAGTCATTGACGAGAAGGTAGACTTCCTTAATGACTACTCGAGGTGGTCACGCTCAGTGCCCTCGTTCTCTAACGAGTACCTGTACTCTCGCTCCGGTGTCTCCACACCGTAGACTCAAGACTCATCTACTAAAGAGAAGCGATTGTACACCAACCTTCCGGATCAATCACCATCCTCGTGATGATCCTATGGTCAGGAGCAATTTTATGAGTTAATAATGATTATTCATGTCTTAAATTTTCAACTCTTGAAAATATGAATTATCATTGCCATTAACTCAAAGGATGTATCACAGACACTAAATACACATGTGTGATAGAAAATAATCCATTTATTGATTTTAGCCAAAATTATAATTTTGCCCCTAGAAGTGTATTACAAGTGTCAGCCAATTTTGGCTTCTAGGGCACATATATCTAACACTAAGTATCTCTCAGGGGGATGAAAAATCCTTTTCGATCTATGAGGTGGAGGAGGTAGTAATTGTATTGGCTCAACCTGATTTGGTTCCATAGGGTCCTTAGCTCGTTGCTCTTATGAGACTTTCTCCTTGAGCTTGATCTACTTTTTAATACTACTATCTTGAATAAACTATTTTTCAAGAAAGATGGCATGCCGACTCATAATCACATTATGATCTTCTGGAATGTAGAAATTGAAGAGAAAATCCTGATTTTCTGGATCAAGTTTGTTCAGATCTGATCGAATCAAGAGAGATATTTCAAAAATTTTCTCCCATTTATCTAGATCAGATCTAAGATGTTTTAAATCTGATTTTATAGATCTAATAAAATAAAAATAAATTAAATTAATCTAAT
>QRFJ01007326.1:0-55007 GCA_006176705.1 Cocos nucifera | reverse complement strand
TTGATTTAATTTATCTTATTTTATTTTATTTATTAAAATAATAAGAATCAGATCTAAAATATATCAAGATCTGATTGAGATCAAGAGAAAATTTTTGAAATATATCTCTTGATCTAATCAGATCTGGACGAACCTGGACCGGGAAATCAGGATTTCCCTTCAACTGGTATCAGAGCCATGGTTCTAAAATTGTTTAGATCTGATTTTAATTTTATTTTAATTAGAAAATAAAGTGATTTCAGATGTCACATGAGATGTGATCAGATCTGAAATCAGAAAAATTAAAATTAAATGATTTGGATCTAAGAACATGAAGATATGCATGACTAGTTCTAGAATAGAATAGTTCTATAGAATAGTTTTGCATGTCTTTGATTTAATCTGATTAAATCATATTTTAGATCTTCTTATTTACTATTTTCTGATATTATAAGTGTTATAATAACATCTGATAAACAGCAAATAAAAATTATTTAATTTTAAATATCATATGAGATATGATAGATGCATGACTAGACTAGTTGTAGAATAGTTCTACATAATTGTCTAGATTAGAATTTATTTTGATTAGATCAATTTAAATCTAATTTTTTAGATTATTATGAGATAATTTAGATCTGAAAACATGCATGATTTGATACATGAGATGTATGCAAAATATGCCTTGATTAGATCTAAATTTGTATATGAGATATATGATATAGATCTATAACTGTTTTGTAGATTTACATGTTCCTGATTAAGGCGTTCCTCTTGGCCGTCCGGTCATAAGAACGAAGAAGGGTTTAAAGGCCCTCTCTTCCCATTCGATGGGGTGTTCTTATGACGTGTAGGGGTGCTGCGTGTTCGTCCTTAATCAGAAACCCAAAACTTACTTTCTGCAAAACCCTAGATCCTGAAACCCTAGGATTTATTGTGCATATTTTGTTTATGAACCCAACTTAATTAAGAATTAAGTTTATGGAATATTAATTAGGTCTAAAATTGAGAATTTCAGATCTAAGACATATTCATAATACTGGGTTCGGGCTTGGGTAGCTCAATTAGGTCTAAGCGGTTGATCAAACCGAATCAAGAGTTGGTTAGATGGGATCAACAATGCTTAAATTGACCAGCCTAATAGGATTAAGTCTGGGTCAAGATCGAGTCACGATCAAGCAAGACCTAATTAGGCTCAGAGGTTAGAGTCTGGATTGTAGGCTAACCCAATTGGTTCTGACTCAACAATTTGGTGTCTAAGGTAAGTTTGGCACAGACGACCGACTGGTTTTTAATTGGAAGCTACTCGACCTGAATGCGTTCTTGTGCGAGTTAACGGCATATTCCTTCCACCGGTCTCACTTACCTGGCCATATCTGTTGACACAGTTCTGATCTGAGGTGGTCAATAATCCGAGCTGACCCATGCCACTAGGTTAGTCATAATTGTTATGACTAAGCCAAGTCTAGTTTAATGAGACCTGAATCAATTCTCCCTAAGAAAAGATTAAGTCCGAGGTCTTCCACCATTGTAGACGTGCGGGCCCTTCCCGGGGTTGATTGTTCTCGGCTGGATACAGTGGCTCAGTTGCACCGGGAAGACGCAACCATGTCTATTAGGCATTGGATGCTATGGGCTGGAGGATGAGTTGGGCTCAATATTTCGGATACGGTGAGAGACCCAATTAGGAACCCAGTCTATGCAAATGGTGGGTCTGACTTAACTAAGGAGTGGATCAATATTTCGGATACGGTGAGATTCATGAATTAGAGACCAAGTTTGGGTGCACCATGATTAGAGAATCATTGAACAAGAGTTGTTCACTCATTGGCTAACCCATCACCAATAACTGTTAGGTGAGGTGATGAGTCAGTTGGTGAGACCGCACCACCCACTAGAAATCATCAATCGTGGAGATTTTCGCATCTCTACAGAGGGAGTGTAGGGATCCGAGAAAATAGTGGGAGCTAATTTGTTTAAAAATAAAATCCCTAAACAAATTGGTCAAGTCAAAATTACAGTATCTAACTAGAATCTTTGACTCTCTACAGGAAAATGTCTGCGTCCAACCCACTGGCACGTATCCTAGACACACATAGACTGACTGGACCCAATTATAAAGATTGGCTCAGGAACTACAAAATTGTTTTGGGTTCAGAGAAGTTAACACATGTTTTGGACCAGGACCCTCCCACCTTACCAGCTCGTCCATCCACTGAACAGAGAGCGTCTCTGGAAAAATGGATTGACGAAGACAATAAGGCCAGATACTACATGTTGGGCTCGATGTCTGATGAGCTCCAGCGCCAACATGAAGATATCGGGACTGCTCGCCAAATGTTGGCTCACCTGCAGGAGATGTTTGGTGAACAGAGTCGCGCAGCCAAATATCAAGTCACGAAATGACTTTTTAAGGCTAAGATGCGTGATGGGCAGTCAGTCCAAGATCACTGTCTGACAATGATCAAGGACATGGAAGAGCTTGAGAAGCTCGGTGTGAAGTTGGACTTGGACTTGCAGAACGATATTATTCTGCAATCCTTGACTGATGCATATGGGCAATTCATCATGAATTACCACATGCATAAACTTCAAAATTCCTTGGCCGAGTTGATGAATATGCTGGTTACCGCTGAGCTTTCTATGAAAGGTTCTAAAGGCTCAGTTCTTGCTATGGAACGGACTTCTTCCAAAAGAAAGTCTTATGGAAAGAAAAAGAAGTCTGTGAAAAAGCAAAAGGTAGAAGGATCAAAGAAGAAGAAGGCAGAACCGAAGAAGAAGGTCGATGGCAAAGGAAAGTGTTTCCATTGCAACAGCGACGGCCATTGGAAGCGGAACTGCCCTACTTACCTGGCCACCCTGAAGAACAAGAAGGAAGGTCCTTCTGGAGGTATGCTCGTTATTGAGTCTAACCTTACGGTTTCTTCTGCATCCAGTTGGGTGCTTGACTCTGGTTCTAGTGCTCATCTGTGCACTTCTATGCAGGGTCTTGAGGATAGCAGGAGGCTGAGGGATGGAGACATGATCCTACGCGTCGGTAATGGAGCAAGAGTTGCTGCAGTAGCCGTGGGAACATACCCTCTGCGATTACCATCTGGTTTAGACTTAGTTTTAAAAGACTGTTATTATGTGCCTGCAGCTAGCAGGAATTTGATTTCTGTTTCATGCTTAGCACAAGAAGGTTATGTGATCACCTTCTTTAAGGACCATTGTAACATTCTTTATGAAAGAAATAAAATTGCAAATGGTTTCCTTGTTAATGGTCTTTATCAGTTGCATATTGATGTACCTATTTTAACTATCGAGCAAAACGTGAATGCCAAACGACCTAGGGATAGTCCAAACGACAGATATCTATGGCACCTGAGATTAGGTCATATAGCAGAAGATAGGATTAACAAATTGGAGAAAAATGGGCTATTGAGTCCATTGACTTTTGAGTCATATCCAACTTGTGAATCTTGTCTTCAAGGCAAAATGACTAAACTCCCTTTTGTTGGACATGGGGAGAGGGCCACAGATCTCCTTGCCCTAGTACATACTGATGTGTGCGGCCCATTTCGATGTGCCGGCTAGAGGCAATTTTGTCTACTTCATTACCTTTACCGATGATCTGTCTAGGTATGGGTATGTGTATCTTATGAGACATAAGTCTGAAGCCTTTGAAAAGTTCAAAGAATTCAGACATGAAGTAGAAAAACAAACTGGAAAACCCATTAAGGTTCTTCGATCAGATCGAGGAGGTGAATACCTTAGCCGGGAATTCCTAGACTATCTTAAGGAAAATGGCATAGTCTCTCAATGGACTCCACCAGGAACACCTCAACTCAACGGGGTTTCAGAACGGAGAAATCGGACTCTATTGGATATGGTTCGATCCATGATGAGCTTCACAGACCTCCCAGATTTTCTTTGGGGACATTCATTATTAACTTCAATCTATTTACTGAATAGGGTTCCCTCTAAAACCGTTCCTACCACACCGTATGAGATATGGCACGGTAAGAAACCAAGTCTGAGTCATCTCAGAATTTGGGGTTGTCCGGCTTCATGTCAAAAGACAACAAGCGGACAAGTTAGAGTTTAGGTCCTTTAGAGCTCGATTCATAGGATATCCTAAAGAGTCATTAGGATACTATTTCTACATTCCAGAAGACCACAATGTGATTGTGAGTCGACATGCCATATTTCTTGAAAAATAGTTTATTCAAGATAGTGGCATTGGAAAGCAGATTAAGCTTGATGAGAAAGTCTCACAAGCAGAACGAGCTAAGGACCAAGTGGAACCAAATCAGGTTGAGCCAATAAGAACACTACCTCCTCCACCTCGTAGATCGGAAAGAGTTTCCCGTCCCCCTGAAAGATACTTAGGTATTATTTCAGAGGACGTAGAGGAAATGTTCCTCATAGGTAATGGTGCTCATGGTGATGATCCCAAAACCTACAACGAGGCGATATCAGATATCGACTCCGAGAAATGGCTTGAGGCAATGAAGTCAGAGATTCGACTCGATGCACTCAAACCAAGTCTGGACCTTGGTAGATCCACCAGAAGGTATAGTACCTATTGGGTGTAAATGGATCTTCAAGAGAAAGATTGGTGCAGATGGGAATGTGGAGACATTCAAGGCTAGACTGGTGGCAAAAGGTTATAGTCAACGCGAAGGCATTGACTATCAGGATACCTTTTCCCCGGTAGCTATGCTAAAATCCATCCGCACATTGCTTGCCTGTTGCAGCCTATTTCGATTATGAAATATGGCAAATGGACGTGAAAACGGCATTCCTAAATGGATATCTTGAGGAAGATATCTATATGGAACAGCCGCTAGGTTTCACATCCAGTGATACTGATCACAAGGTTTGCAAGCTGCAAAGGTCCATATATGGACTTAAGCAAGCATCTCGGAGCTGGAACACTCGTTTCAATGATGTGATCAAAAAGTTTGGTTTCATCAAAAATGAAGAGGAACCATGTGTTTTCAAAAGGGTCAGTGGGAGCGCTGTTGTCTTCCTCGTATTGTACGTGGATGACATCCTCCTTATTGGGAATGATATTCCCATGTTGACATCAGTCAAGATGTGGTTGTCCTAAGGAATTCTCCATGAAAGACCTAGGTGAAGCATCCTTTATTCTAGGAATTAAGGTCTATAGGGATAGACCGAATAGGATGCTAGGACTTTCACAGAAGATGTACATAGAGGAAGTACTAAAGAGGTTTAGTATGGAAAACTCTAAGAGGGGATTAATACCCTTCAGACATGGTATTCATCTTTCCAAGAAGATGTGCCCCAGCACACCTGAGGAAATAGAACGCATGAGCAAGATCCCTTATGCTTCTGCAATAGGGAGCCTCATGTATGCCATGCTATGTACACGACCTGATATAGCCCATGCTGTGAGTGTCACAAGCAGATATCAGTCAAATCCAGGTGAAGAACACTGGACTTCTGTGAAATGTATCCTTAAGTACTTGAGAAGAACTAAGGATATGATGTTGGTCTTTGGTAATGGAGAACTCCAAGTTCAGGGATACACAGACTCGGACTTCATGTCCGATATAGATGATCGAAAGTCGACATCTGGCAGACTGTTTGTGCTGGAAGAGTTCCAAGCAAACGGTGATACCATCTCATCCGCGATTACCTTGAGAAAGGTTACGTTGAGGTCAAGAGAGTCAACTCCACAGATAATGTGGCAGACCCACTTACAAAGCCGTTGGGCCAGCAGAAGATCGAAGCCCACCTTGAGAAGATGGGACTTAGACTTGTAGCCAATTGGCTTTAGGACAAGTGGGAGATTGTTAGATATATGTGCCCTAGAAGCCAGAATTGGCTGACACTTGTAATACACTTCTAGGGGCAAAATTGTAATTTTGACTATAATTAATGAAATGGGTTATTTTCTATCACATATGTGTATTTAGTGTCTGTGATACATCCTTTGAGTTAATGGTAATGATAATTCATATTTTCAAGAGTTGAAAATTTAAGACATGAATAATCATTATTAACTCATAAACAGCTCCCGACCATAGGATCATCACGAGGATGGTGATTGATCCGGAAGGTTGGTGTACGATCGCTTCTCTTTAGTAGATGAGTCTTGAGTCTACGGTGTGGAGACACCGGAGCGAGAGTACAGGTACTCGTTAGAGAACGAGGGCACTGAGCGTGACCACCTCGAGTAGTCATTAGGGAAGTCTACCTTCTCGTCAATGACTGACTCGATGCTGCAGTAGTGTGTCTGGTTCTTTGACCTGAGATGCATCGGCAGTTCACCTTGAGGGTGTTATAGTTTGACTACACCATTACTCGGTCTCCTAGCCATATGGAACCCTGAGGTGTATGTTGGCTATAGCATGTTCATTGTAGGAACTGGATTGCATCAAGATGGGAATCTATCTACCTCGGTGGTAGAGGAGTAGCCCTATGATGATCATGAGAATCAAGTCCAGAAATCCATGGCCATGGTAGAGTGAAATAATAGAAAGAGTTTCTATTTAGATTTTCACATTGGACTCGAATCGAATGATTACATCATATGACAGAGACTAGGGTTTGACGAGTTCACCTTAACCCTAATCTGATCGGGGCTCAAGATAGAAGAACTTAATCACACAGGTAGCTGCACCAAGAGGTTCGCATTCAGCTCTGATGGGTTGCCACCATATACTGCTAGGTGTCACTGGTGGATTTTGGGAGCAATTAGAATGATTTAGATGATCGATCATTCTAGCTGTTCGAATCAGAAGAGTTCTGATCCATCGAAAGGAGTTTCGATGATGTCTATGATAGAGATCATGACATATCCCATTACCATACAGAACTGAACCTAACTGGGTCACACAAACAAGGGTTTGAATCTGGTGATCATCAATTGAACTGATCTAGTTCAATTGATCTGAATGAGATTCAATTAGGTTCAAGGAAATCGTGCTAGCACTCGATTGAACCTAACGTTCTTCTTTTACTATCATAAATAAGTTGTCCTGACTGAGCCAAAGGAGTTTGTGCTCAATCAGAGGCCTTCATATGGTCTGACTGGAGGTTGTCCAAGTCAGAATAGGTTGTCTTATTTGTAAGACATTACCTGCCATTTTTGGTCACCTGCCATTTCTTGTTCTTTGACTTTGGTCAAAAGTCTACCTTTGACTGGTCAAACGTTGACCATTGACCCTTTGACTTTTGACCACATGTCATGCACCTATTGGAGAGCTGGTGGGGGCCTGTCCCCCTGCCAGAACCTGGCAAGGAGAAGGGCGCACGCCAAGGGTGGCGTGAGCCCAAGTAGGAGGCGCCTAGGAGTCCTTGTTGGACAAGGACTCCACCTCCCTTTTGGATTCCAATCAGAGTTCTACTAAGAATCCAGTTTGACTGGTCTTAGGCGCCCTCTAAGGAGGAATCCAGGGGTCTCTATTCCAACCAATCAGATTTAGATCTGATTTCACAAAGGGTTGTGATTGGTTGAGAGGAAGAGGAGTTGGATCACAAGAGGTCTATAAATAAGACCCTGCGCCCAACCCTAATTCTAAGTGAAAGAGAGATTTCCCACGCCCCAAGGCTGCCTCTCCCCTCCTTCTCCATGCCATAGTCTCTTCTCCCCTTGCTCTCCACGTCCAAAAGTGTTTTGGATTTAGGTTGGTGCGATTCAGATCAAGGAAAGGCGATCAAAAGCAAGAAGGCTGCGCTGCTGCAAAAGGACGACTGCAGATCTTCAAAAGAGTTTTGAAGATCCTCCAGATCAGATCCAGATCTGATTTTTGGAGGTGTGATAGAGAAGAAGAGGATCTCCAGATCCAACCCGAGTGGATACCGGTAGAGGCCAGGCGCTTGCGTGGCTAAGATCCAGAACCTTCCGCTGCAATCAGGATCATCTACAGGGTAATAGGATTACCCAAATCAGGTAAATTAAATTTGATTTAATTTATCTTGTTTTATTTTATTTATTAAAATAATAAGAATCAGATCTGAAATATATCAAGATCTGATTGAGATCAAGAGAAGATTTTTGAAATATATCTCTTGATCTAATCAGATCTGGATGAACCTGGACCAGGAAATCAGGATTTCCCTTCACTTCTCTCTCCCTTTGACCTAGTTCAAGCATTGGATGAGGATAGGATCACTTGAAGTTTGAATTCAAGTGGGAGGTTGAAACAACTTCAACCTCCCATCCATATCTTTTCCTCACACCCTCCCTCTCTTTGTTCCCACTTTTAATCAGATTAAAAGTTGGCATGCACACAAAAAAGAGAGTCCTTCTATGTATAAAACACCTTTCCAAGCGTTGGAAAAAGTTTGGGTTTTATCTTGAATTTTGAATTCAAGATAATTGGTTAGAGGTTGGAATAAACTTGACCTCTCATTCTTATCCCAAACCCATGCATTTCCCACACTGAATGTTGCCCATTTAAATCTGATTTTTTTGTGTGGGCATGTGTGAGGAAGTGAGGGTTTTTGGAGAGCAAATTCTAGAGTGGTTGGGCACTAGTTTCTTAGCATGGAAAATTTTAGAGAGAGAGAGATTTTCCTACACCAACTTCTTCCTCTCATGCCATTTTTTTTTTTTCTTTTGGTCATCCACTTTAGATTAGATTAAAGTAGTGTTTGCATATATAGGAAATTCCTTCTACCTATGAAAATTTGTTTCATAGAAAAAATCCATGGAGAGAGAGTGTGAGAGCATTTCTGGCGCCAGGGTTTTCAGAGAGTCCTTCTGCATCCTGCCTTCCTTACTAAGATTAGATCTAAGTCGAATTAGTTGGTAATTTTTTTTGTGAAAGGCGTTTCACATGAAAGTCATAGAGAGGGCATGAGGAACTTCTGGGCATGTGATCTAAGAGTCAAAAAATTCTTGAGACTGGGGACTCTAGGGTTTTAGGGTGTGGGCTATCATAGAATTTTCATCTAGGATTCGGGAAGAGAGATAGAGTGCTGCGAGCCTCCAATCTTCACCAGATTTTTCACACCACCTCATTATCCTCTATTGTGTGCCTTCTAATCTCCTGGAGTGTCTAGGTGATCGAGAGAAGGAGATCGATCGAGATCAATCAAGATCAACCATCAAGGGTTCTAACAAGGAGCTAGTACTCCGATGGAGTTGATCAGGATCAGGAGCTTTATGTGGACCATCTGTAGAGACTGGATGATCCATGTAGGTACATCATGATGTGAGCAGCCTCTCCTAGATTTTTAGATTATAGAGATCATCTACCTGCACTCAAATATTGTGTTCTTAACACTAGTAAATATGATTTACTCTTCCATGCATTCAATTTTTTGATAGATATATAACATGTCTCAATCCTAGTGTAGGATTTTATGGTTAGATTATAGCATGCATAGATTAATTAGATTAATCTATTATGTTTCACTACATTTTATTCGAAAAGATTTTGAAATGCATGCTTAAAACCCTGCATGTTTTCCTTCAGTTCTTTGACCTGCGATGCCTAGGTTGCTCATAGTGAGGTTTTTGTAGCTTGACAGTACATAAATATGGTCCTTAGCTATTCTAGGCCTTGCGGTATTTGTTGGCTATAGTAGTTTTACTGTAAGAGTATGTGTGCACTTATAGGAGATCTATTGATCTCAATAGGAGAGTAGTCCTATGCGATCTAATAGACTGAGTTCTTAAATCTGTGGCCATAGTAGCGTGGTAATGGAAAGAAGTTTTTATTGTGATTCATGAATAGACTTAAGCTAATTTTGTTTAGCATATGATAGATGCTTAGGATTTAACGAGTTTTCATGACCTGCATCCTATCAGAATTTTGGATAGAAGAACTCAATTACATGATAACTACACCTAAAAGTTCGGACTTTTTTATTCTATTGGATTGCCAGTACATGTTATTAGGCATCACTAATAGATTGTGAGAACACAATAGGGTTATTTTAGATCAATAAACATAATTAGGGTTGAGCTGGAATTATTTCGATCCATCGAAAGGAGTTTCGATGATACTATGATAGAGATCATGTTATGTCTCACTACCAGATAGAATAGAACCTAAGGGGTCACACAGAAAAAGAGTTTAACCTAATCAACAACTTGGATCATAATTAAATTATCAATTGGTTTGGTGGTTTGAAATTAGAAACTACTAATTTATAAAGGTTACAGTTTTAGCAGCTGCTAATTGTTAGCATAAGGGACTTAATTGCAAATGTTGTAATATAATTAGGCTTAATTAAATTATGGATCAAGTATAAATTAATTTAAGTTAGTCTAATTTAATTGTGCTTAATTTAATTTGAGGCTAGTTGGGTTTAATTATCCAAGCTGGACTTGGAGATCAAACCTAATCAGATTAGGTTTGACAGCCTTTTCGAATTTGACTCAAATCGGATTTGAATCGGATTTGGATTGAATCCAACTGGAAAGGGATGTTTGGCCCACTTTATTTGGGCTTATCTCTCTATTTTGATACACCGAAAGGAAGAGAGGGGCATTGAAAGTCATGCCCCTTCTCATATGCACGTGGAGATAAGAGATGGGCTTTTTCCATATCATTTCAAACTCTATTATGACAAGTATTATGCCTAATCAGATTAGATATTAGTTAGGAAGAAGTCTTAAAGGGTTAAGCCTCCTTTTGAGAATCCAAAATAAAAAGGGGAGAGGTGGAGGGCTTGGGAGATGATGAAAAATAAGAGAGACAATCTACAACAAATTCAACCTTGTCGCACTACCCTAGCTCCACACCCTCTTCTCTTCCTCTTTCATCTCCATGCCTCCTGTACTCTGTAGATCAAAACTACAATGAGTTTTGTAAGAGAAAAAGAAAGGAAGAAGGTGGCTTCCTTCTCTTCTAAACATCCTAGAGAAAGTTCAATCAGATCTATGCGAAGAGTTCGTGTTGCTGCCCTTTCTCTTCAAGTTCAAGAAAAGTTCCAGATCCAAGGTTAGAAACAAGGCTTACAAGGTGCTAGCACTCCAATAGCTTCGGCATTTCGATCAGGATTTGGCTCTATGTGGATACTGGTAGAGGCCGGGCATATATGTGTCTCTAACAAAAATCCTGAGAATCTGCCAGATTTGATCCAATCTGAAATAAAGAAAAGTGATTCAGAGAAGTAATCTTTTTCTTTATTTCCAATTTTAGATCTTATTTAAATCTTATTTCAGCTTGTTATAAAGATCTATATGTAATTTTGATTAAATCTTCATGCAAGTATGAAAAATAGTTTTCATACTAATGTTCCACTATGATTTTATTAGATGAAAAGATTTTTACATGCACTATCATCATGTAACTCAACAGTGGTATCAGAGCCACATGTTTTTTAACATGTATGAAATAGATTTAGATATAATATGAAATAGATAAAGATCTGATTTCATGATAGATCTAAAAATTAGAATTGATTAACATCAATTTTTATGCTGAAATTGTTCTATCAAAAGGATTGATTGGTTTTAAAAATAGTTTTTGAAACAAACAAATCAATAATTTTAGATCTGATATTATATGTTTAGATCTGATTTCATGTGTATGAGATACATGGTAATATGGTCTTAGATCTGAAATCCATCTATATGAAATATATTTAATTAGTTTTAGATCTAGAACATCAGTATGAATGAACTAATTCTAGTTTTATGAAATTAAGATTTTTGAAAAAGTGTTTTCAAAATTTTTAATCATATATTCATATTAGGATATGTATGTTTCAAATGTATACAATATTAGTTTTGAAGGAAAAACTACAGGATCGGACTGATCGGATTATATCGTGCAGTGAAATTTTAAATTTTTTATTAATTGATCCGATTAGATCTCAAAGTTTTCAGATCTGATTAGATAGATCTAAAATTAAGAATAAAAAAAATGATATCTGATACCACCTGTTGCAAGCGAACTCTTCACTTGCTGCAAATCTAGAAGTTGATGGAGGTTCTAACATGAGCCGCGCATGTACCCGAATTCTACTAGCATCCACTTGGGTTAGATTTAGAGGTCTTCTCTTTCTAGATCTAATCTCAAAAGATCTGAATCTGGAATTCCTGGGCATGCCTTCAATTCAATCTCTAGCAGCAAATTGAGTGTCACATGATCGAAACTAATCGATGCGGTCTTGCGGCAGCAACACCTTGACACTCTAAGTGCTGGTTGGCCCAACTCTTGGTAATGGAGAAGAGGGAGAGAAGGAGGGAGAGGAGGCACAGAGGAGAGGGAGAGATATGGCTTGGGCGTGGGATCAGGGATGGCGAAACCCTTTGGCCATGGTCTCTGTTTATAGACAAACCAGGGTTTCTTAGAGTCCTAGGGCTTTATGTAATTGACCAGGTCAATTTGCTTAAAACAGGACTCCTCCGAATAATCCATGCCCACTTTGATTTTCTTCTAAATTTGGTCACACAAAATTCATAAAAAAATGCACCAAACATTTATCTAGATAGGATGTTGGCACAGATGAATTTTCTCCCCAAGAGTTTGAACTATTCAAACTTTTTTTGACCTATTCAAACTCTTTTGAATAAGTAACCTCCCAACACCCAAATGTTTATCCACAAGGGGCATACACCAGGGAGGGGCGTGCACCTTATCTCTCTATGAAATTTATCTAGGTGTGCACACCCCAAGAGAATCTCCAGGAGGTGCACCTCCTCGTTTCTTTCCTACAAAGACTGAGTCAATTTGGTCCTTATCCTGGTCCTCATCATATGAGACCAGGACAAGCCCTGATCTAACCAGGACAAAATTTAGTTAGACCAGGACAAACTCATACAGAGTTCTTGGATGAGCCAAATCAAATTTGATGGAGTCTAGACCAACTAGAATGTCCATAGAATGAAAAAGTTAGATCCAATAATGTGCTAGCACGACTTTCTTGAACCTAATTGGATCTAATCTAAATCAATCAGACTATGTTAGTCCAACTAATGACATCTAGACTCAAACCCTTATTTGTGTGACATAGTTAGATTCAATTCTGTATAGTAATCAGACATGTCACGATCTCCATCATCGATATTATTGAAACATCTTTCGTTGGATCAAAACTCTTTCTGATTCACCTAATTAGAATAGTTTATCATCGACATAATTCTAATTGATCCCAAAATCCATCAGTGACACCTAGCAATATGTGGTGGCAACTCATCAAAATTGAATACAAACCTCTCAGTGTTGCCAACTATGTGATTGGGTTCTTCTATCATGAGCTCCAATAGGATCTAGGTCAAGGTGAACACATCAGACCCAACACCTATCATCTGAATGAATCATTCGATTTGAGTTCGATGTGAAACCCTAATAGAAACTCCTTTCTATTATTTCACACTATCATGGCCATGGGCTTTAGGACTCAATCTAATGATCATCATAGGACTACTCCTCTACTGAGGTTGATAGATTTTATTTTGGTGCAATTTAATTTCTACAATGAATATGCTATAGCCAATATACACCTCAAGATTTCAAATGGCTAAGAGACTAAGTTATGGTATAGTCGAACTATAACATCCTCAAAGTGAACTATCGATGCACCTCGGGTTAAAGAACTAGACACACAACTATAGCATCGAGTTAGTTATTGATGAGGAGGTAGACTCTCTTATGATTGCTCAAGGTGGTCACACTCAATGTCCTTATTTCTAACAAGTACTTGTACTCATGCTCTGGTGTCTCTATGCTATAGACTCAAGACACATCTATCCTAAGAAAGTGATCATACACCAATCATTTGGGTCAATCACTATCCTCGTGATGATCCTACTATCAGAAGTAGTTTATGAGTTAATTATGATAACACATGTCTTAAATTTTCAACTCTTGAGAATATGTATTATCATACCCATTGATCTAGTGGATGTACCATAGATACTTAATACACAAATATGATAGAAAAAATAATTCTTTTATTAATTATAAGTCAAAATTATAAAATATTCTTAGAAAATATTTACAAGTATCAGCCAATCTGGCTTCTAGGGCACATATCTAACAAACTCCTACTTAACCTAAACTCAATTGTTTACAAATCTAAATCCCATATTCTCAAGATGGGCTTCGATCTTCTGTTGGCTCAAAGACTTTATTAGTGGGTCAACCATATTATCCATAGTGTCGACTCTCTTGACCTTGATCTATTTCTTCTCAAGGTAATCGTGGATGAGGTAAAATCGCCACTCGATGTACTTGAACTTCTACTGATACCTCGGCTCCTTAGCTAGGGCTATAGCACCATTGTTGTCATAGTATAGAGGGACAACATCACATGGTATCACTTCGAGCTCTGCAACAAACTTTTTGAACCAGAATGATTTCTTTGTAGCTTCCAAGGCATAATGTACTATGGTTTCATGGTGGAGTCTGCTATCACTATCTACTTGGAACTCTTCTAGCTTATCGCACCACCATTGCATAGGAATAGACTATCAGCTGTTGAATTTTGATCATCTATATTAGATATAAAGTCTAAATTCGTATACCCCTGGATCTAAAGATCCCCATTATCAAAGATCAGAAACATATCTTTAGTCCTTCTCAAATACTTAAGGATAGATTTCACAGAAGTCCAGTGCTCTTCGCCTGGATTCGACTGATACCTGCTTGTGACACTCACAGCATGTGCAATATTAGGTCATGTACATAGCATGGCATACATGAGGCTCCTTATGGTCGAAGCATAAGGAATCTTGCTCATACGTTCAATCTCCTTTGGTGTATTGGGGCACATCTTTTTAGAGAGATGAATACCATGTCTGAAGGGCACAAGTCCCCTCTTGGAGTTCTTCATACTGAACCTCTTCTGCACCTCCTCTATGTACATCTTCTGTGAGAGACCTAGCATCCTCTTTGGTCTATTCCTATAGACCTTAATTCCTAAAATGAAGGATGTCTCTTCTAGGTCTTTCATAGAAAACTCCTTAGATAACCACACTTTAATCGAGGTCAATATGAAAATATTATTCCCAATCAGGAGGATGTCATCCACGTACAAATGAGGAAGACAACAGTGCTCCCACTAATCTTTTTAACACATAAGATTCCTTCTTATTCTTGATGAAACCAAATGATTTGATCACATCATTAAAATGAGCATTCCAACTCTAAGATAACTGCTTGAGTCCATAAATGGATCTTTGTAGCTTGCAGAGCTTGTGATCACCATCACTAAAAGTGAAACCAAGCAGCTATTCTATATAAATATCTTCCTTAAGATATCCATTTAGAAATACTATTTTCATATCCATCTGCCATATTTTATAATCAAAATATGCCACAATCGCAAGCAATGCATGGATGGATTTAAGCATAGCTACTAGCAAGAAAGTATCTTGATAGTCAATGCCTTCATGCTAATTATACCTTTATGCAACTAACCTAGCTTTGAATATGTCCACATTCCCATCGACACCAATCTTTTTTTTGAAGATCCATTTACACCCAATAGATACAAAACCTTCAGGTGAATCTACCAAGGTCCAGACTTGGTTCGAGCGCATTGAGTCAATTTCTGACTTCATTGGCTCTCGCCAATTCTTAGAGTCGATATCTGATATCACCTCATCATAGCTTTTGGGATCATCTTCATGATCCCCATTTTTTGTGAGGAACATTTTCTCTACATCTTCTGAAATAATACCTAAGTACCTCTCAAGAGGATGGAAAATCCTATTTGACCTATGAGGTAGAGGAGATTGTGTGTGGATCGGCTTAGACTAATCAGGTTCCTTAGGTTCCATGCCTCATTGCTCTTTGAAAACATTCTCCTTGAGCCTAATCTATCTTTTGATGCCACCATCTTGAACAAACTATTTTTCAAAAAATATGGCATGTCGACTCACAGTCACATTATTGTCTTTTCAAAGATAGAAATAATATCCTAATGATTCCTTAGGATATCCAATGAATCGAGCTCTAAGAGACCTAGATTCTAACTTATCCGTCTGCTGTCTCTTGACATGGGCCAGACAACCTCAAATCTTGAGATGACTCAGACTTGACTTCTTACCATGCCATATCTCATACGATGTGGTAGGAATGATTTTAGAAGAAACTCTATTTAGTAGGTAAATAGCTGTTAGCATACTATGTCCCCAAAGAAACTCAGGAAGGTCTGTACAGCTTATCATGGATCAGACCATATCTAATCAAGTTTGATTTCTCCATTCTAAAATCTTGTTGAGTTGAGATGTTCTAGTGGAGTCCACTGTGAGACTATGCCATTCTCTTTGAAATAATCTAGAAATTTTTGACTAAGATATTCGCCTCCTCGATCTGATCGAAGAACCTTAATGGGCTTTCTAATTTATTTTTTTACTTCATGTCTAAATTTCTTAAACTTTTCAAAGGCCTTAGACTTATATCGCATCAGGTATACATACCCATATCAAGAAAAATCATCGATAAAGATAATGAAGTAGACAAAACTACCTCTGGTTGGCACATCAAATGGGACACAAACATCTGTATATACTAGGGCAAGTAACTCAGTGGTCCTATCCCCATGTCCAACAAAGGGTATTTAGGTCATTTTATCTTGAAGTATGATTCATAAATCAAATATGACTTGAAAGTCAATAGACCCATTAGCCCGAATTTCTCCAATTTGTTAATCCTATCTTCTGCTATATGATCTAGCTTAAGGTGCCACAAGTACTTTTTATTTAAACTATCTTTAGATCATTTAGAACCTATGGCATTCACACTATGCTTGATATTATTAATAGATATATCAACATGTAACTAGTAGAGACCATTTATTAATAAACCACTTATAATTTTATTTTTTCATAAAGAATAGTATAGTGGTCTTTAAAGAAACTAATACATAATCTTCTTATGCTAGATAGGAGATAGAAATTAGATTCCTGCTCATAGCAGGTACATAGAAATAGTCCCAAAGATCTAAGATACTTTCCAATGATAATCGTAGAGGATATGTTTCCACGGCCATAGTGGTCTTTAAAGAAACTAATACATAATCTTCTTATGATAGATAGGAGATAGAAATTAGATTCCTGCTCATAGCAGCGCAGCCTTCTAGCTTTCTATCGTCTTTCTCTCATCTGGATTGCACCAACTAAGATCCCAAACTACTTTAGGCATGGAGAGGAAAGGGAGAAGATGGGCTTGGCATGGAGGAGGGAGAGACAAACAGCCTTGGGGCATAGAGAATTCAATTGCCTTTTGAGTTGGGCGCAGGATCTTATTTATAGACTATGCGTGATCCAACTCCTCTTCTTCCCAACCAAGCATAACCCTTTGTGAAATCAGATCTAAATCAGATTGGTGGAAATAGAGTCCCTTGGATTCCTCCTTAGATGGTGCCTAAGATCAGTCAAAGTTGGTTCTTAGGAGGAGTCTAATCGGAATCCAAAAAGGAGATAGAGTCCCTATCCAATAGGGACTCCTGGGCGCCTCCAGCTTGGGCACACGCCAAGGGTGGCGTGTGCCCTCCTCCTTGCTAGGTTCTTATAGGGGGACAAGCCCCCACCAGCTCTTCAATAGGTACATGACATGTGGACAAAAGTCAAAGTGTCAATGGTCAACATTTGACCAATGAAAGATCAACTTTTGACCAAAGTCAAAGGACGAGAAATGACAGGTAACCAAAAATGCCAGGTATTGTCTTACAAAATAACACAACCCTTTTCTGATCTGGATAGACTCCAGTCAGATCAAGTGAAGGCATCTGATCGAGCACAAACTCCTTTGGCTCAGTCAGGACAACTGTTATGATAGTAAAAGAAGAACGTTTAGGGTCAATCGAGTGCTAGCATGATTTCCTTGAACTTAATTGAATCTCATTCAGATCAATTGAACTAGATCAGTTCAATTGATGATCACTAGATTCAAATCCTTGTTTGTGTGACCCAGTTAGGTTTAGTTCTGTATGGTAATGGGATATGTCATGATCTCTATCATCGACATCATCGAAACTCCTTTCGATGGATCAGAACTTTTCTGATTCGAACAGCTAGAATGATCGATCATCTAAATCATTCTAATTGCTCCCAAAATCCACCAGTGACACCTAGCAGTATATGGTGGCAACCCATCAGAGCTGAATGTGAACCTCTTGGTGCAGCTACCTGTGTGATTAAGTTCTTCTATCTTGAGCCCCAATCAGATTAGGGTTAAGGTGAACTCGTCAAACCCTAGTTTCTGTCATATGATGTAATCATTTGATTCAAGTCTGATGTAAAAATCTAAATAGAAACTCTTTCTATTATTTCACTCTACCATGGCCATGGGCTTTTGGACTTGATTCTCATGATCATCATAGGGCTGCTCCTCTACCACCGAGGTAGATAGATTCCATCTTGATGCAATCCAGTTCCTACAATGAACATGCTATAGCCAACATACACCTCAGGATTCTGAATGGCTAGGAGATCGAGTTATGGTGTAGTCAAACTATAACACCCTCAAGGTGAACTGTCGATGCACCTCAGATCAAAGAACTAGATACACCACTGTAGCATCGAGTCAGTCATTGACGAGAAGGTAGACTTCCTAATGACTACTCGAGGTGGTCACGCTCAGTGCCCTCATTCTCTAACGAGTATCTGTACTCTCGCTCTGGTGTCTCCACACCATAGACTCAAGACTCATCTACTAAAGAGAAGCGATTGTACACTAACCTTCTGGATCAATCACCATCCTTATGATGATCCTATGGTCGGAAGCATTTTATGAGTTAATAATGATTATTCATGTCCTAAATTTTTAACTCTTGAAAATATGAATTATCATTATCATTAACTCAAAGGATGTATCACAGACACTAAATACACATATGTGATAGAAAATAATCCATTTTATTGATTATAGTCAAAATTATAATTTTGCTCCTAGAAGTGTATTACAAGTGTCAGCCAATTCTAGCTTCTAGGGCACATATATCTAATAGTAGGATGATGGAATTGGTTTGTCTTATAGTTTTGGTTCTTTTCTATATGTTCTATCCTTAATTATATGGTCTAAGAAGGTCTTTTTATTTTTGCACGATTGTTCTCTAACCATAGGTAAAGAAGATGATGATGGAATTGGGTCATCCCATCATTCTTATTCTTTCATTTTTGCCTCAGTAATATGGTCTAAGAGTGTCTTTTTAGTTGTGCAAGGTTATTCTATAACCATATTATTTTCAAAAATTTTAACTGATTGTTCAAAAAAAGTTGTAGGGTCATCAAAATTTCAAGTCATATATGGTCCCTCACGTTCACTCTCGGGTTGATTAGGCAACTCATTTTCACTAATAGTCGTGACTAACTAACCTATCTATATTTCTAGATGATAAATGGCTTGGGAGTTTGACTTAATAAGTTGGTTTGTATTTTGCATGAGGTCGTTTAAGCTTTTTTCTAATGAATTAAGCCTTTGATCCTCTGGCTTTTTAAAGATTTGCATACAGGAGTGATAGGTCTACATAAAGTTGTTAAGAATAGTTGCTAGAGAGTTAGGCCTTTGGTTATCTAGAGTATTCAATGGTTGATTGGTAAATTTTGACTCATCTACTGCTTGCTAAATCCTTTCTTCAAAAATTGACTCATTGTTATTTAGAGAGGTTTGATATTGTGGGTGCGGCATATCATAATGTACATCCATGAAAGTGGGTCTTTGTGGTACCATGGTAATCACTGGTTGTGATTGCCATGAAAAAATTGGAAAAAATTGGCTGAGCCTCCGATCCTGAATTAAAGGTATGATTATTTCCTGGTCTATAGGCCATTTAAGTTTGATCTTGATAAACTTGCTCATATATAAACTTAAGAAATTGGTTTAGGCATCTTCTTGCAAAGTGGGTGGGGCTTGAACAAATTGCACAAACTTGTTATGCAGGAAGAAAAAATGGATATGAAGGATTTCTATTGGCTTTTAGATGATCCAATCTACGAGATAGATCAGCATATATACTATCTAAATTCATCTATAATTATTTATTTATTTTGTTTTAATTAATTTTAAAGAATAAGAAAAGGGATAACGAGAGAGAATTCTAAAGATGAGAGCCCTAAAGAGTCCTAGATCTAGAGATGATAGAGGAGAGTATTTTATTTAAGTTTTAAATTATAATAGCAAATGAGTTAAGCAAGCATGGACTCTCTATCCTAGGGTTAACCTAAATCTAGACAAATCCTACTATTCCAAGATCATTTTTGAGCACTCCAAGCTCAAAATTGGCTAACTGATTTGGCTAGATAAGTGTAAGATGTAGAAGATTTTTTGCTTGTTGCTTTTCTTAGACACCAACTAGGTTGGTTAGGTCAGACAATGGAACTAATTGAAAACCACCTTTTTTGAACCACTTGCCTTAGAAATCGAGTAATTAACCAATCCGAATCCAGTCCAACTCTAAGGTTTTCTTATCCTATTGAGCTCGAATAACCTAGGGCCAATGTCTAATTGATTTTAGATTAAAAGCTTAGGTCAATGCAATATGAAGGATGGCGGTTTGTGGGCTAAGGAAGGATGATTAAATCTCCACCTTATCTTATTTAATGGGTTATGCCGTTAAAGTATATTATGAATATGCAATGCAAATCAAATAAGATGTCCAAACATGTTGATTTCTTTCAAGGTTTAATTAGTTCCTCTATATTAATTAAGTATTATGAGATATCGATGATTTTTTAGTTTTTATGGTTTTGTCTTTTTATAAGTATATTTTAAGTTTTTGATTCTTTGATTTTGCAAAAGAAAGTAAATTCAAGTGATTAAGTCTAAAAAGTAGTAAATTAATCTAAACTATAGAAAGCAATAAATTAGTTATGAAAAATAGTAATTAACTAAATAAAATTAAAGAGTAATAAAAAAATTATTTTATTTTATAATTTTTTTAAATTAATTAATTAATTTATTAATTAATTGAAGCAACCATGCTACAATCCTCGGTAACGATGCTAAAAATTTGACTACTTATCGTTAAAGCAATAAATAAAGATTAAGTCTAATTTTTATTTTAAGAATAATGGTGAGTCAGGTATCGATTTCCTCGAAGATTAAAGATTAAGTTATATTTAAATTATCAAAAAAATAAAATTTTAATTTATTATTAAGCAAAAATTTAAATAAGTAGATAAAAGAGGATTAATTTAGATTTTAGCAAATTAAAATAAAAGATAGCAAATACTTAATTAATTAAGATTTCAGAATTGATAAAAAGTATTCTAGAATTTTGAATCCATCTCTAACAGGGTTGTGATAATTCTCTTTAGTGCAAGAATTTATTATTTTAAGAATTTAGTTATGATTATAACCTATTTTTTTTTGGTACGAACCGTATCTCCTGATTATGATCCATCTCAATAGAGTCATAAGCTATTCAATACTTTAATTCTTAAAAATTAGTAACATGGCTTCTACCAATTTTTTTGTAACATAAACTATTAAATCTAGCATGGATTGTATCTTCCGATCATAATCCATCTCTATAAACATAGCCTATCTAAATATCAATCAATAATAAGTATGTTAAAATCTCATTAATAGAGGATAGAATTTAAGATTGGGTAGGAAAACAATTTATGCATTGCATAAAGAAATTATAAAAAAATAAAGAAAAAAATAAAACTCATGTTCGAAGACTTTATCTTCATCTTAGAATTCTAATCTTTAGCTATGTATGATTTGAAATTCTCTGGCTCCTAGCATTCTTAGATCTCCCAAAGGAAAAGAAAAGAAAAAGAAAAGAAAAAGAAAGAAGAAAGAAGAATAGAGAAAAGGAGAAGAGAAGGGAGAGAGAAAGAGAACTAAAAAACTAATTTTCCTTCAAGCGGGCTCTCTCTAAGTTCTTGGTGTAACAGCCTTTAAATAGGGGGAAAACAAGCTTTTTAGAATTATTTTTGGGGTCTAAATCTGAGTTTGGATCCAACTTTCTGAAAACTCCTAGGCATTGGATGCTTGATCAACGGCCCAAAAATATCCATCAGAAACTGCTTGGAGCTCCTGATCAATGCCCAGATTGATTCTAGGCCGTCTGATCATAGTCGGCTATGTTTTGTGCCATTGGATCGCACATACAAGGGCCTAAAAATCCCATTTAAATCGAGAGTTGATGATAGCCGTGGGATGCTGACTAGAAGAGATGAAAACCATTCGATCATGCTGTTCTATGGCGCTGGACCATCGTGGACCGAGAATAAGGAAGACCTACACCAATCTACCATTGCCGCACCACCCAAAATTATGAAAAAACCCTCAAACGTCATGATAAAATTTTGTAGACCCTTTAAGGGTCTACACGCACTGAACTGGCATTCGGTCCATGGTGGACTGTGATGAAAATGATGTTAGGATGACATCAGCTAAGTCGGATTTGGTTCTGAGTGCGTGTGGGCCATGGTTTGGTCTGGGCCGGCTTCTGGTTTGCGTGGACTACGGGCTAGTTCTCACTGGACCGACTGGTTCAATTAATTTAATTTTTCATTTTTCATTAAAACTTGCAGCCCCCATTTAAATTCCAATTTAGCTTCAATTTGAGTGAAATTTATTGCGTTGGAACCCATAAATCAAGCTCTTTGCATTGGTGGACTTCTTTTCTACAAAACATTCATAAAAATATCAATTCTTTTAAATAAATATTAAATTAATATATATTTTAATATTTTTATTTAATAATTTATGATAATAATCATACTCATACTACTACAGCATCGAGCAAGCCACTGACCAGTGAGTAGACATCTAAGTGGCTTCTCATATTGGTCATGCTCAATGTAAGTTATTCTCTAAGAACTACCTATACTCTTACTCCAGTGCTCCACACTGCATACTCAAGACTCATCTATATAGAAGAAAAGTGATCTATACACTGATCTAACTATATCAATCATCATCCTTCATGATGTTTCCTAGATTAAAAGTAGTTAAAAATTAATCATCAATGACACATATCTTAAATTCTCAATAATTTGAGAATATATGTCATCATCTACTAGTCCCTTGGATGAATCATGGATACATAAAAAACATGATTGGAATGAAAGAATACCCATTTTATTAATGAATAAAATTTACAAATATAAACTTATGCCCTAGAATTATAATGTGTGTCAACCAACAATTGGCTTCTAGGGTACATATCAATAATCTCTCACTTGCACTAAAGCCAATTGGCCATAAACCTAAGTCCCATCTTCTCAAGGTGAACTTTGCTCTTCTACTTGCTAAGAGGCTTCGTCAGTGGATTTGCCATATTCTCTATGGAGTCCACTCTCTACACCTTGATGAACTTTATCTCGAGATATTCATGTATGATGTGGAACTGCTGCTCTATGTACTTGGACTTCTGATGAGATCTTGTCTTCTTAGCAAGGGCTATAGCACCGTTGTTATTATAGTGTAGTGTAATGGAATCTGATGGCATGACATCCAGCTTCGCAATGAACTTCTTGAACCAAAATACTTTCTGAGTAGCTTCAAAGGTGGCAATGTACTCAGCTTCCATGGTTGAATTCGTGATGATAGGTTGCTTAGAACTTTTCCAGCTAACCAAACCTCCATTGCATAAAAATACATAGCCCAATGTTGACTTTCTATCATCGACATCAAACATGATGTCTGAATTAGTGTATCCCTCCACTTTCAACTCAGATCCTTCTCCAAAGATCAAGAACAAATTCTTAGTCCTTCTCAAGTACTTAAGGATGTTTTTCACAGCTATCTAGTGCTCTTCATCTAGATTTGATTGATATCTGCTTGTGACACTCATGGCAAAGGGTATATCAGGTCTAGTACACAGCATGGCATATACGAGGCTCCTTATAGCCAAAGCATAAAGGATCTTGCACATACATTAGATCTCCTTAGGTGTATCAGGATACATTTTCCTGGAGAGATAAATCCCATGCCTAAGGGGTAAAACTTTTCTCTTGGAGTTTTTCATGCTAAACCTCTTCAGTACCTCCTTTATATATATTTTTTGTGAAAGGCCTAGCATCCTTTTAGGTCAATCCTTATAGATCTTTATTCCAAGAATATATGATGCTTCTCCTAGATCATTCATGGAGAATTCTTTAGACAACCATACCTTAATCGAGGTTATCATGAAAATATCATTTCCAATTAGGAGAATGTCATCCACATATAGTATGATCTTTTTGAGCACATATAGCTCTTCTTCATTTTTGATAAAATCAAATAATTTGATCACATTATTAAAGTGAGTGTTCTAACTCCAAGTTGCTTGCTTAAGTCCATAGATGGATCTTTGCAGCTTGCAGACTTTATGATTACTATCACTAAAAATAAAATCCATAGGCTACTCTATATAGACATCTTCCTTAAGATATCCATTTAGAAAAGTAGTTTTCACATCCATTTGCTAGATTTTATAATCATAGTATGCTGCAATAGTAATCAATGTTCGAATAGATTTTAGCATGGCTACTAACAAAAAGATTTTCTGATAGTCAACGCCTTCACACTGACATAACCTTCGCTAACAACTTTGCCTTATAGGTCTCTACCATAGTATCTAAACCTATTATTCTTCTGTAGAACCATTTACATCTAATCGATATTATACCTTCAGGTGGATCTACTAAAGTCCAGACTTGGTTGAAATGGATGGAGTCAATTTCCAACTTCATTGCTTCCTTCCATTTCTTGGAGTCAATATCTAACATCAGCTCATTATAGGTTTTGGGATCATCTCTATGGTCCCTATCTTCCACCAAGAATACTTTTTGTACATCCTCTATAAGTACACCTAAGTATCTTTTAGGAGGATGGGAGATCCTACTAGATCTACGAGGTGGAGGAGGTGCTACATCTTTTAGCTCACTATAAATAGGTTCTTTAGGTTGTAGGACTTGTTACTCTTTAGAGGCTTTCTCTTCGAGCTCAATTTTTCTTCCACTACCTCCATCTTGGATAAACTATATTTTCAAGAAAATAGTATGATAGCTCACAATCATATTGTGATCCTCCAAAAAGTAAAAGTAGTATCCCATGGATTCTTAGGATATCTTATAAAATGAGCCCTAATAGATCTAGTCTCTAACTTGTTTGCCTGCTGTCACTTGACATGGATCAGACATCCCTAAATCTTAAGGTGATCAAAACTCAACTTCTTATCATGTCATATTTCATATAGTGTGGCAGAAATGAATTTAGATGAAATCTTATTTAATACGTAGATTGCAGAAAGCAATGCATATCCCTAAAAAAATAATAGAAGATCAGTGAAGCTCATCATGGACCGGACCATATCTAATAGGGTCCTATTTATTCTCTCGGATATCCTATTGAGTTGAGGCATTCTAAGTGGAAATCCATTATAAGACTATGCCATTATCCTTAGGATAGTTCTGAAATTTTTCACTAAAGTATTTACCTCCTCGATTTGATTGATGAACGTTTATGGATTTTCTGGTTTCCTTCTCTGCTTCATATCGGAAGCCTTTGAATATTTCAAAGGCCTCAAATTTGAGTCTCATCAAGTACATATACTCATACTATAAATAATCATCGATAAAGGTGATGTAGTATAGATAACCATCCTCAGCCTACATATCAAATGGGCCAGACACATTAGTGTGTACTAGGGCTAATATCTTAGTAGTCCTTTTCCCATATCCTACAAAAAGTAGCTGAGCCATCTTTTCTTGAAGATATGACTCACAAACTAGATATGACTCAGAAGTCAATGGCCAGATAAGGCCATTTTTCTCTAATTTGCTAATCCTATCCTCTCCTATATGGCCTCATCTAAAGTGCCATAGATATTTTTGTTTTAACTCATCTCTTGGTCTTTTAGACTCTATGACACTCACTACTTGCTCATTAATGTTCACAGATGTATCAACATGCAAATGGTAGAGACTATCAATTATAAAGATTTGTGCAATAATTTTATTTCCAAAATAAATTATACACTAGACTTTATTGAAATTGAATATATAATCATCATGTGCTAACTACAGGTACATAAAAGTAGTTCCTAAGAACTAAAGTAAATCTTGATGGTAATCATAGAGGATAGGTGCCTATGGCTATAGTAGCAACTCTTACACCATTGCCAACTCGAAGAGTGACTTCACCTTCCCTCAACCCTCTACTTTCCTTTAGACCTTGCATTGAAATACACAAATAGGCACTAGAACCAGAATCTAAAATCCAACTAGAAGAAGAGAAAATAGTAAGATTAGTTTCTATAATGAGCAAGTCCGACATGCCTTTCAAAGACATGTCCTTGTTCTTTAGGCTCTCCAAGTGTATACTCCTTGAACCTTTCAAGGTTCCTTCAAATATCATGAATATTTAAGTAACTGGAGTAGGGTGCTATCAACTTTACTCATATATTAGTTTACCATAAACTATCCATATGAATCAGGAAGAGACTGTAGGATCGAATCCACATGCAACTCCCTATGCATGGTCATGCCGAGCCTTTGAAGCTCCTTGATATCCTTGATCATTATCAAACAATGATCATGAACCAACTACCTATCATGCATCTTCGCTCTGAAGAGTCTCTTGGATATCTCAAAGCGAGCTATGCAACTTTGATCACCATTCAACTCTTGCAGGTGAGTCAGTATGCCTTTAGCACTCTTGATGACCTTATGCTAGCATTGTAGTTCATCAAACATAGATGCCAAAATAAAGCTGTAAACTCGATTATCATCATCCATCAACTTCTCAAGTGCAACTCGTTGATTAGTTGATAGATGAGCTGGCAACACAGGAATTTTTTCGTCGAGTATATGGGTTAACTTTTTAGAACTGAGAACTATTCTCAGGTTCCTAAGTTAGTCCTTATAGTTTATTCTAGTCAACCTATTGGTCTCTACGATACGAGCTAGATGATTGGAAGCTTCCATGGCTAACTATAGAGAGTAAAGATTCTAATTAGATGTTTGTACTTGATTTTGATTTATTTTTGGGACTTTAAAAATAAAACATAACCCCCACTATTTCCTCGAGTCTCTTACACTACTTGGATGGAGAAATGAAAACCCTTACATGACTAGAATTTCAAGTGGGTACTATGATTGCACTGATCTATGCACTCCTCACTTAATAGTTATTGGTAATATGTAAATCAATGAATGGACAACCCCTTGTTCATTGCTTCTCTAAGTAAGAGGTAGCGATACCAATCTCTAAGTCCTATGGCCTCACCTAATATTTATTAGCCATATTTCTTAGTTAAGTCAGATCTATCATTCCACAATGAGTGCAAAGCCATCATTGGGTCCCTCATCTAACGGTTATTGGGTCCAACTATTAGGAAATATTTTCTAAAGCCAATCGTATAGGTTGTAGATGGTTGAGCTCATTGCAATATGTACATGAATTATTAAATGAATAAAATGTTATTCTAACTTTTCATTACTTGTTGTGCATCTTTCTTTACGAACCCTTTTTTGATGAAGTCCTTAGGATAAATTAAAATTGATAAAGAAGAATTTATCATTTAGTCCTTAAACTATTTCGCGATTAAATGATATGTTGTTACCTAGGATAACAACATTTATCGAGTATAAGTCGTTGTATGCCATATGGATTAGTTATCCTCTTAACCAAGGATTGTGGAGATACTGGTATAGTATGTAGGTGAAATATAGGGATACATTTTACTAAACATGACCCAACTATGGAGCTCTCTGCTATCAAGAGTTGTTGGTGAAGGATATGGCTATAAGTATTCTTTAGATCTAAGATCAGCATGGTGACTTATAAGCAACTCACTATACTTTAGTGTCAGTGTTAGATATATGACCTGAAAAGCTAATTGCTGGCTGACATATTGTATTTTTTAGTTCATAAATTTTATATTTGATTTATTAAAATTAATAAAATATATATTTTTCTTATCCATTTATATGTAACGTGTCTATAAAGCATCTAAGATGTTAATAGATAATAACACATGTTCTCAAGAGTTGCGAATTTGAGATGTGTTATTATAGATTAACTCATGAATGCTTCCAATCATTAAATCATCATGGGGATGGTGATTGATCCATAAAGATTAGTACACAGATTGCTTCTCTTTATGGGTAGATGAGTCTTAAGTTTACAGTATGATGATACTAGAGCAAAAGTGTAAGAGGTTGTTAGAGAATAATGGTACTGAGCATGATCAAGAATAAGAAGTTACTTGGATGTCTACTTACTTATCAGTGACTATCTCGATGTTGTAGTTGTGTGAAAAGTTCTTATTGAAAAATGTATCCTAAAGCCAAAATCTAGGTTGTAGATGGTTGAGCTTATTGTAATTTATACTTGAATTATTAATGAATAAAAGTATTATTCTAGCTTTTCATCACTTTTGTGCATCTTTCTATATGAACCTTTTTGTGATGAAGTCCTTAGGACTATTTAGAATCGATAAAGAAGAATATATCATTTAGTTCAAAAATCTGTTTACAACCAAATAATACATTGTTACCTAGAATGATAATGTTTATTGAGTGTAGGTCATTATGTGCCATATGGGTTGGTTGGCCTCTTAACCAAGGAGCATGATGATACTGGTATGGCATGCAGGTAAAATATAGGGGTATATTTCACTGAACATGATCCAACTGTGAACCTCTCTACTGTCAAGAGTTGCTCACGAAGGATATAGGTATAAACATCTCTTAGACTTGAGATCACTATGGTGACTTGCAAGCAACTCATTATACTTTGGTGCTGGACTATCTGAATTTCTAATTCAGTGATGGAAGATTTCTAAGTGAAGTCAAGTACTTGTTTAGTCAGTGTCTGAGTCAAGATGGGATTGACCCCTCTAAGTGTTGGAGAAAATGCATTGTTGTATTTTAATTTAGCAAAACCTTGGCTGGGATAGTCCATATGATGGATATTGAAATTTGAAATATAATATGGATAATTTTTAGGGTTGATAGTTAAATCCTAGATCATCCTTTGAGCATTGAAGTCAAGGAGATGAATTAGATAGAAACCATATGCCATAGGTTCATGGATGTTGCATTGTGACTATTTGATCTATTTGAATATCAGGTACCATTGCTAGATGGTCACATCGATTGGTATAGAAAATTAGTTTCTATGGTACCGACTTAGTATTCAAATCTATGGGATTCGCACACAATAGAAGTTCCTTCCTGATCTGATGGCCGATCAAGAGTTTCATAAAAGAATAAGTGCCCTACAAGCCAATCACATATGTGGTGTGATAGAACTTTTTTGTATAAATTCTCAACTCATATAATGATATTTATTCTAATATTAATAAAATTAGGGCATATGATTCATGATTCTAGTTGCATCTTTTATATTTAAAGATTATGATGAATCCCAAACATTAGAGCAATGGTTTTAGGAGACATGAATGAGTCATGCCTATGAGTCCTAAAATTCTAAAACTCTAATCTTGAACATTCCTGATCAAAGGAATATTGAATTGAGGATTAATGTTTCAGATAAACTGGCACATCCTATGTATGCTCGATGAAAAAGGTGGTAGATCTTATAAGCCACTTGTGTAGGGGACACTAATGCAAGGATGTAGATGCTCATCGAGGAATGAGTTCACTGAATTGACTCGCTAAAGAGAACATCTTATGGAACCTTACATGTATATCAAAAGATGGTTCTGTAAGTGGGAGTTATGCAAGTGATCCTTAGACCTGAGATCATCATGGTACCTTATGCATATAAGTCTATATTTTTGGTTCATACTCAATCATGACATTAAGTTATAAATTAGGTGTTCCAGATATGATCAAGTGTATATAAAGGTAGCGAGTAGGTCAACAAGAGATCGATCACTCCTAGTAAGAGGAGATGACATCCTATGTATTCTCATCTATTGATAACTTAGTAAGACTTCGGCTAGAGTAGAATGAAGATTAGATAGAATTTCTAATCATTCATTAGAGTTATCATTAATTGATAGAAAATATGTGTTTGAGTTTGACCTTTATCCTTGCTCGTAAACATGTCCGGGATGCAGAATGATTGAGGGATTAAATTGCATGGATACTTGCCACTGAAGGATATATTTGGTATTTTCATTAAATTTTACATCTTCTGGATAGTCAAGATATGTTGCTAGATGTCAATCTTGACATGTAAATTTAATTGAATTAATGAGATTAATTCGATCCTCAATTAGATGGTTCTTCTAATTGATGAATCAAATCGACATTAATCCTGATCGATTGAGATTGAGTCTAATCGGATTAGATTAAAATGTACCCAAATCTACTACTAGCTAGATGTGGAGCTCAATGGATCACACATATAAAGACATTGGTCAAGAATTAATTTTAGCATCATTGGATCCTAATTGGATGGCTAATTGGCATGCTAGCACTTGTTGGCTAACCTAATTTCTTGCCAAATTACTTTTGGTTTGTTGACCCCATGATTGATTTTGATGATTATCAAACTTTGAGTGTTTAAGTATTTAACCATGTATTTCAAGAATGAATGTAGGTCTTCTCAGATTTTTAAGTTAAAATTATAATTTTATCAAATTGGAGATCAAGAAAAAAGGATGACCCTTAGGTCATCCCCTTTCAAAATGGGCTACTCGGCATGCATGGCACGCAAACTGGGCCGACCCAGTCTGAGACTGAGCCGACCTAATCTTAGTGAAGGCAAAAGATAGAAAGTGAAGAAAGCTAATTTTTCAAAACCCAGGGGATAAACTGAGCCGACCTAGTTAGGACTGAGCCGACCCAGTGATCGTAATGGCTAGTTTTCTGCAACTTTTTTAAACTATCATTTCTCCACTCTAACAGCTATTTCAAGGCTTCCAACAGCTAGAACTGATCCTTAAGCTATCACAAAGAGTATAAAAGACTAGAAAAATTTTTGAAAAATAAGATCAAGTGGATTGAAAGTAGAAATCATTTAAATAGTGAGATTCATTAAATATCTAAAAGAAAAGAGAGAAAAGAGAGGAGCTTGTGCATCAAATTCAGAGAGCTTCAAAGTGTGATCATCGTCATTCATTCAAGCTTCCTCTTAGCCTTCAAAGAAGAGAATACAAAGCTTCAAGAGCCATCTATCAGCCTCTCCATCAAACTTTAAAAAGAATTCTTTTTCTTTCTATTTTTATGCTAAATTTTATACTTATATTTTTGTTTCTTTACAAGTTTCTTTGAAAAAAAAAAAATTAGAGGTGTAGGTTGGTCCAAGTTAAAAATTGGATAGTGTAAAGATTATAGTTGGTGCTCCTAAGTTAAAACCAACCAGGTTGATAGTGAATCCGAGAAAACTATCGGTGTAGGGTTGTGGTTGGTGCGCCTGGCAAAATCAATTGGATTTTTTTGTGATCCCAGGTCAAAACAAATGCACTATAATCTTAGATTATAGTGGAATTCCTAAGAAGATAGCTTGAAAAGTAGACGTAGGTGCGGGATTGCATCGAACCACTATAAAATCTTTATGTGTTTGTTTTGTAGTTTTGCTTTTCTTGCTTTTCGTATTTGCTTTACATATTTGCATTAGTTAGTTGCTATTAATTCTGCTACTACATATTGCTCATTCACCATAAGCATTCAAGTTTTTTTTAATTAGAAGCATATATTTGTATTAGAGTATAAATTGGCCAAATTTTTTTAGAAATCCAATTCATCCTCCCTCTTGAGTAGCCATACCTGGGCAATAAGTGGTATCAGAACAGGTGCTCTATTATTAGTTGTTGACCGACCATCAAATGCTAAAGATCTAGGTGACCCAAGTGGATTCTTTGTTTAGTGAAGGCTATTCTATTGATAGACCTCCAATGCTTAATAAATCAAATTATAGTTATTGGAAAGCATGCATGCGTATCTTCATACAAGCATATAATTATAACTTATGGAGGATCATAGTTGATGGCTTACACACCCTTAAAGTATTAAAATAGCATGACAAAGAAATAATATAATTAAATTATAAGGCCTTAAATATACTTTATTGTTCATTAGATATGAATAAGTTCAATCTAATTTCTTCTTGTATTTCAGCAAAACAAGTTTGGGAGAAATTGAAAATGACTTTTGAGGGAGCCAATCGAAAAGAAGAACCAAGCTCCCAAGAGGATAATCAAGCTCACCCCAGCATATGCCTCTTGGCTCATGAGGATGAAAAGAAAAAGAAAAAGAAGAAACAAAAGAAAAAGAAATGCACTGATTAAAGGGGAGCAAAGCAAAGAAGAGAAGAATGGAAAAGAGGAAGGTATAGCAAGTTGTTGCCTCATGGCTCAAAATGATGAGGTATATCATAAACACTCCTCTGAATTTACTTTTAATAAATTATATGAAGCCTTCAATGAGTTAATGGATGAACATAAGAAAGTAAGGCTATAAAATAAAGAACTTAAAAAATTTAATTTTTCTTTGGCTGAACAAAAAGATAAGATTTTAAGTGAAAAAGAAGATTTTTTGAAAAATATGGAAAACATGGCCAAAGAAAAAAAAAATTCTTGAAACAAATTGAAACTCTAACTAAGAAAAATGATAATATAGTTAAATCTAAATGTTTCTTAGTTAAAAAAAAGAAAGATTTTTAAAATCTAAAAAATCTATGATTGAAGAAAATCTTAAGTTGAAAGAAGAACTTAATAAACTAAGATTTTCTGCTAAAGAAAAGAGTAAATTTGAAAAATCTCTTTTAGAAGAAAAAGTCAAACTCAAGAAAGAGATTGAAAGCTTGAAGTCCATAATTAAAAAGTTTACAATTAGGTCTCAAAAGCTTCAAGCCATTTTAAATGATCAAAGAGCTATTTTTGACAAACATGAAATTAGTTATGATTCAATAAGGAAATAAAAGTTTGACAAAAATATGCTCAACAAAGCTTCAATTGAAAATCATTCAATTAAGTGCTTTAAATATAATAAAGTTGGTCACAAAATTTTTAAATGCAACATTAAAAGAAATGGCCAAATTTATATCAAATAAATTTAGATTCTAAAAGGAACCATGAGCTCTAACCTTCATGGATCCAAGATGACTTGGGTACCAAAAACTAGTAAGTGATTTTTGTAGGTACTTCAAGCATTCAATGAAATGAAAGGAGCAAATTTTTATGGATGGATGCTTTGAAAATGAATGGAGATGGGTATTGATACATGGTATAATCTATTTTTTTTCTCACATCATACCACCAATGATTGTTAAAGTTATTTTGATTAAATCTATTGACTTTAATATGATTTCATATTATGTTTACTTGCTTGAAATTCTTTTTATATATTAGTAAGATTAGTACGATTGATTGATTTTGATGATTTGAATATTTTAATTTTAAAGATCAATATACTCTACTCTATATTATGCTATAAATTGAAATTATATTGAAAATCAGTATAACTTAATAGCTTTTCCTTATTAATTATTCATTTGAGAAACTTAAATTAATATAAGTTTAATTAACTATGAATGTCCTTGATTGCATTTTAAGTTTACCCTTAAGGATTTGAAATCCCATAGTTAGATCAAAATATAGAGCCAATATCTAGATCCTTCTCATTTTAACCTCAATTAATTTTATCCCCCAACTTGAAGAAATTTTTCACACTTAATATCAATGATATCATTCTTGTTTTGAATTTTATCATATTTCTTTTGGCAAAAGAAAAGAATGCTTTGTCTCAAATCTAAGTTTGCATAGCCATATTTTAATATGATAATGTTTGAGAAAAATTGCAAATTCTTGATAGCTTTTCTAAATTTAATATGTAATATTTCTTGAGAAAAGAAAAAATATTTTTTTTAAACTTGAAAAACAATCACTTATATTGCATGATTTGTTCATATTTGATTTAAGCATTTATATATTTTTCAACTTGTTGATTCATATGGTTGATTATTTGAAACTCAATATTCTTACTTTAAATATGTGCAATAGAAGAAGAAAATACCAAAAAAAATAAAAAAATAATTTGATCTTAAAAGATTGTGCCTTTATTTGCAAAAGTAAGGAGGAGAATTCATTTAAGATGAATTAATTATTAAATTGATATCAATCAAATTTAAGAATCTGAGCTTAAAAGTCAAATTAGTATTAGTTAAAGATTAATATGGTATCAATTAATGATGCTTAACCTGAAAGAAAAAGGGGGAGAATAAATTTAAAAATATCATGTGATAAATTTTATGGTATTCATTTTTAAAAATAGGATGAGAGATATATTTTTTTTGATTTGATCGAAAATATTAATGAATTTATAATCTAAATTCTCTATCAATTATCTTATTTTGAGCCTTATTGATTTTAAACTTTCTATTAAATACTTTATAATCTTTTCAATTTATGCTTTTATGTGTTTATTCAATTTAATTTACTTGATTTAAAGTGCTATTAGATAAACAAATTATTCTTCAATGTTAAAAATTATTTAAAGTGATATTATTAATATACTAGTTTCATATTTTGATTTGCATGATTATTCTTGATAATCGATTGGTATTAAATTAAATTAAAAATATATTCTTACTCTAAGAAATAAATTTTTAAACTTAATTTTGGAACTCATTGAAAATTCAAATTTGATACTAAATTTTTTATGTGCATTGCAAAATTTTTATGAATTATTTATATTAAAGTAATTTTTATTCAAAATAATAAATTTAAAAATATGACTATCATTTACCTTGATACTATTTATTTTACTTTACTCGATATATTTTTGATACATATCTTTTTCAAATTTAATTGACTAAAATTTTTTAAGAAAAAAAATTTGAATATTAAAGTACATATTATACTTGATTTCATGATTAAATCTTTTGAAAAGCTCTATTCCTCTTAAAGCTTAAAAGTGTATATTTAAAAATCTGATTAAAGGATCATATTTATTTAAAAAGAGGAGAGTCTATAATGTTTAAATTCAAGCTAATTTTTGAAAAGAAAGAAATATTCATTCAAAAGGAGAGATGATTTTCTTTGATTTGACTTTATGAATTTGATACATCTCTCAATTTAATATCTTGATGTTGATTTTGATGATTTTTTTTTCTGCTCTTTTCTATGAGCTTTTCTGATTATTGTCAAAAAGGAGAAGAGGTATATTAAGTAAGATGCTTAAAGAATTAATACTTAAGAAACTCAAAGAATTTCATGCTTGGAAGCTTAATACTCATTATTTTGAATTAAAATATTATTTTGACATGAGTTTATAAATTATGTGAAATATTAATTGGAGCTTTCATGAAGTATGCATTTATATTTATGTATATTATCACTTCATGACTTATACTAACCAATTTATTGAAACACATTAAATTATATTTTATGCATATACTCAAATGTTTTGCCATCATCAAAAAGAGAGAGATTGTTAACCCCATAATTGATTTTGATGATTGTCAAACTTTGAGTATTTAAGTATTTAAAACCTTGTGTTTCAAGAATGGATGTAGGTCTTTTTAAGTTTTCAAGTTAAAGTTATAATTTTATCAAGTTGGAGATCAAGAAAAAATGACAAGAGGGCAAAATTCATAATTTTATAAAGTTGAAGAAAATCTATTTTCAAAAATCTCAAGAACAAGCTTAGAAGATTTTTGATCTTTCGGAGGTAGTCCCATAATTTTTGGATGCATAAATTTGAAGAAAACCAAGTTATAGCAAAAGGATCAACCTCAAGGGACGACCCCTAGGTCATCCCCTTTCAAAATAGGCTGCTCAGCATGCTTGGCATACAAACTAGGCTGATCCAGTCTGAGACTGAGCTGATTTAAGTCTCAGTGAAAGCAAAAGACAGAAAGTATAGAAAGCTAGTTTTTCAAGATCCAGGGGACTGTACTGACCTAGCTATAAACTAAGCCAACTCAGTTAGGACTGAGCTAACCCAGTCAAAAATTGAGCCGACCCAGTGATCGTAACAGCTAGTTTTCTACAGCTTTTTCAAACTATTATTTCTCCACTCCAACAGCTATTTCAAGACTTTCAATGGCTAGAACTGATCCTTAAGCTATCATAAAGAGTATAAAAGGCTAGAAGAAATATTTAGAAAGTAAGATCAAATAGATTGAAAGTAGAAATCATTAAAATAGTGAGGTTCATTAAATATCTAAAGAAAAAGAGAGAAAAGAGAGGATCTTGTGCATCAAATTCAGAGAGCTTCAAAGTGTGATCATCCTCATTCATTCAAGCTTCCTCTTAACCTTCAAAGAAGAGAATACAAAGCTTCAAGGGCCATCTTTTAGTCTCTCCATCAAACTTCAAAAAGAGTTTTTTTTCTTTTTATTTTTATGTTAAATTTTATACTTATATTTTTATTTCTTTATAAGTTTTTTCTGGGAGAAAGAAACTTAGGGTATAGGTTGGTCCAAGTTGAAAATTGGATAGTATAAAAGTTATGGTTGGTGCTCTTAGGTTAAAACCAACTAGATTGATAGTGAATCTAAAAAAATTATCAGTGTAGGGTTGTGGTTGGTGAGTCCGATAAAATCAACTAGATTTGTTTGTAATCTTGGGTCAAAATAAATGCACTGTAATCTTGGATTATAGTGAAATTTCCAAGGGGATAGCTTGGAAAGTGGACGTAGGTGTGGGATTGCACTGAACCACTATAAAATCTATGTTTGTTTTGTAGTTTTGTTTTTCTTGCTTTCCTTATTTGCTTTATATATTTGCATTAGTTAGTTGCTTTTAATTTCGCTACTACATATTGCTCATTCACCATGAGTATTCAAGTTTCTTTTAATTAGAAGTATATATTTGCATTAGAGTATAATTTGGCCAAAATTGTTTAGAAACCCAATTCACCCTCCCTCTTGGGTAGCCATACCTGGGCAACATGGTTTGAATCCTTGCTATTTGGCTAACCAATTTTTATTTATTTTAAAATAAAGTTAGGCTAAAAGGGCTACCCATTAGATGGGTACCACTTGGCATTACCTGGATTTTATTTGGACTCATTTACGAGGAGTCCTAGGTGCCTAAAATTCTTCCCTCATGTTGGCACCACACAAGGTGGCATGACATTTTTTTTGGGGTGCACAAGAGGACTTAGAGTCCTTCTGCAAAGAGGCTTTGACCAGGTAAAAGCCCACTTAGATCCTCTCTCTTAAGGTGCCTACAATATTTGACCAAGTCAAATAGAGTCGGTGCAGGAAATTAAACTCCCGAAGAAAACTACGTGAAAGAGTCATGTAGCTTCATACTATTGGCCCCCAAGAGTCCTTCTACTTGAAGGCACTATAGTTGGCACCACATCTGGGACTCTCTCTCCCTTATCCATGCCATATCAGAAGGAAATTCAAATAAAATTCGAAATAAATCAAAGAAATTGAGATTAATGAGGGAACGATGTATATACGATGTTTCGGAGGTAGAAATTAGTTTTTACGTGCCTCCAAGACTCCTTCTGCATTTAGGAACTTATCTGGCCCTTGATTAGACTCTTTAATGGCTGATAAGTGCTTAAAAATGGATGATATTGGCATCTCATCTGGATCAATAAATAGGATACGAATGAAAGATATCGGATATTTCAATTCAGTGGCTTGTCTTAAGATTCTTCCTTCCTTTCTTTTAGACAAGGTATTGGTAAGACAAGAAGTCTTCCTTTAGACAAGATCTTATCCAATACAAGGAGACTTAATTAAGACAAGGGTTAGGAAGAAAATTTTTGAGAAGGCTAAGAGAGAATAATAGGGAGATTAAATTAGAGAGAAGAAGGAAGAAGAAAGGCCAAGCAATTCTAATTCAGAATTTAGCAAGCAAGGATTCAAGAAGGATTGTTCTTGAACCCAATTCTCGTATGGATTACTATTGGAGGGCGAACATGTAGGCGCCTCATGAAAATAATTCATCACCAAATCAGATTATTAAATATAAGTTATTTAATTATTATACCTTATGCATGTATATAATCGAATTACATCAAGATTGGTCCTAGGGTTCAGGGTTTGATAAACTAAATTTTTGAAATCCAATGCTTCCACCATGTCAATCAAACTCTATAGTGGTATCAAAGCCACACCAGGATGGTTCATTCATATACATGAGTACTTTTAATTATGATATAATTGGTACATATGTCTTATGATAAGGATGATGTATGGCATTATGAATATACATGCTAATGCTTTATGTTTTGCTATATGACATTTATTATGTATCTTTATAAAATGTCTTAAATAAGATATTATGATATATGATGCACTTATTCATCATTCTAATTATAAGGTTGTCCTAGCATAATCGGCACTTATCCATTATGCTATAAGGTTGTCCTAGAATGATGAATATTTTAAATATTTCACATTGCACAACATGTAGACTCATGTATTATAATTTTTAAGGATGTGCATTAGATTTTTAAAATCCTCTTAAAAATTATATTAAGTCATAGGATTAAATATCAAAAAGCAAATCCATTCTTGAAAGAAATTTCTCAATTGGTTTCTAAAAAAGTGATTTTAGGAAGGTAAAGAGAACGTGGTTTAGTAATTGGGTCCGTTACTTAGCTGGTCAATTTTAATAGGTGTCTAAGGCAAGAATGGAGGGCCTTCTATTGGAAAATGTGTCCTAAAGTCAATCATCTAAGTGGTAGATGATTGAAATTAATATATGAATTATCTAATAATAATAGTTATTTTACTGATTCATCATAAAAGTTCTATCTTTCTTAAATGAACTCTTAAATTATGATGAAGTTCTTAGAACCACATTCAATCGATAAAGGAAGATTTATTGGATGGTTCTTAAATTATTCATGATCAAATGATAAGTTATTAACAAAGATGATAACTTATCGAGTGTAGGTCATTGTATGCCATATGCATTGGTTGTCCTCGTAACCAAGTGGTATGGAGACACTGGTATGGCATCTAGGTGAGATGTAGGAGTACATCTACACTGAACATGATCAATATAGCACTCTACTGTCAAGTGTAGCTAGTTAAGGCCTATAGATATAAGTGTCCCTCCAACCTGAGATCACCATGGTGACTTGCAAGCAACTCACTATACTTTGGTACCAGACTATCTGTATTTCTAATATAGGTTCGAAAGATTTTTTGGTATCGTCAAGTACTTGTAAAGTTGGTGTGTGTGTTAAGATGGGATTGACCACTCCTGATTATCTTTAAGAAGAGAATGACTCGCTGTGTTTCAATTTAGCAAAACCTAGGCCTGGGTAATCCTCATGAGATGTCACGGGATTTATGAAATTTTGAGACACGTTAGAGATGACTCGTTTGAGTGTTTGATGGTATACTCAAAGTCCTCTTGAGCATTATTGATCATAGGAATGAATTTTACAGTAACCATGGGCCAGTGTTCTAAGAATGTTGCTTTACATACATTCAACCTATCCGAACGTCGGATACCATTACTAGATGGTCATTTTGATTGGTATAGAAATCAATTTCTATGCTATCGGCTTAGGTTCGAATCTATGGGGTTACACAAATTAGAGCTTGTAACCTGATCAAATAGTTAATCGATGATTGAGAATCATTCTAAGATCAATTCATCAATATGATTGATGTTTGACCTAATGCAAGTGTTGCAGGAGGATCGATTAGCAATTTGATTGCTAATTGGCTCAATTTGACTTAGCAATCAAGTTGAGATCAAGTCTAATTGAATTAGATTCAATTAAAATTAGTTTATATTTAATTATATTAAGTCTATTCGATTTATTGGATAAGTCAATTGCAAGAAAGAATAATTTCTTGTTTGATTAGGACTTAGGTGCACCTAATTGACTTAGAATTTAAATCAGATTTAAATCTTGATTTAATCTAATTTAATTAGGATTCTAGTTGGATTAGGATCATCCTTAATTGGGTTGCATTTAATCTAATTTAAATATAATTTAAATTGGGTCCAAACCTATTTTGACCTAGTCAAACAAGAGGAGTCTCAGTTAGATTGGAACTCTCTCTCCCTCTCTTGCGCCTAAGAGGCCATGCCCACACCTTTAATTCCAAAATTTTTACATGAATTCCCATGCCTAAGAAAGCTTCTCCATGCCTCAAATATCTGGTTATTTGGAATATATTTTGACTTGGTTAAAACTAGAAGAAAGTTAGGATTTATTTCCCTCTTAGATGAGTCCCCTTTCACCAAAACTCCTCCCTCTTGTGCGCCAACCTTTCCCACGCCCAACCTCTGTTCTGCCCTTTCTCCCCTTGGTTTTGTGCATGAGATTCAGAGGATGCATGCCAAAAAAATTATGGGTGTGGCATCCAAGAGTTGGACGTCTCATAGGAGTCCTCTTTTGACTAGGTTTTCACCTAGTCTTCCAATAAAAGAGGGATGCCTCCTGATAATAGTGGTGGGAATCCAAAACACCCAAGATTTCATGATAGAAATTAGAAGGAAAAGGGGGAGAGACGTGGGAGGATGAGGTGCCAAATTCCTTGGAGTAGTTCCTTTCTTTTGGACATCAAACTTTGACGTCTTGATGAAGATAAGGTGTTGAAGCATAGTGATCATCTTTGGACATGATCTGATCATATCTTGATGAGAGAAGAAGAAGAGAAGAATGTCATCTCTTAGGATTTCTTTGAGAACCCTTCTTCTAATTTTTATGAAAAATTTTTATGTTAAAATCAGAGATATTATATCTAAAAACATAGAAAAAATTTTAGAGAAGAAGGTCTCCTGTTGTCCTAGCATAGAGTTGTTTTCAGGACATCAATCGTTGATGTCCTGAAGGAGAAGATTTATCTTCTCTTATGATTTATTTTTTTTAATTTTTATTTTTTGATTTATGGAAGACATAAGGATTAGATTTTTCTCTTATTCTTCTTCATGTTCTTCGCCTCTTGGAGTATCCAAGAGATCTGAAGAATATGTTCTTGATTGACCACCAGGAGGGATCCACGAAAAGCTAGCACTTTGAACGAATCTTCATTCGACGAACCTTCGATCTATGTTGTAGGCTTATGTGGATCACCTGTAAAGGCTAGATACATGTGCGGCTCTAAAAGCAACAACAAAAATTAACCATGGAGTTTTTGACCCATGCAAAGGTAAGAGATCTGATCTTTTGGTAACCTAGATATGATCTAGGGTTAGATCTAGAATTATTCTAGATCTAGGTATTGATATGATCAATACAACTTATGATTAATTTAATTTTAAATTTATATTTGCATTATGATATGTTATAGATCCTTGATGTAGGGTTTTGTAATTTGATTACATGCATATTGTAGATTAAACTATTTAATCTATGTCTTCCACTGCTTTAATTTTGAAAATGTTTTGAAATCTATGAATGAAACCTGTATGTTTTCCAACAATGGTATCAGAGAATCTAGGTTCTTTTATAAGATGTTTATATTTGCTTTAGAATAAATTTATAAATAAAAAATAATTAAAGATCACACATACTGCCATAAGATTGTCCTATTGTAAGGTTAATCCCTTACAATGAAAAGGTTGTCCTAGTATGTGCTGATCTAAATCTGGATCATGAATAATTTAGATTAGATCTATGAAAGTTTATGATTTAATTTTTTGATTTAAATCTAAAATTAAATTGATATTAGATCTATTTTAGATTATTTAGATTAAATCTAAATAATATCAGGATTGCACATACTGCCATAAGGTTGTCCCGCTGTAAGGTTTACCCCTTACAATAATAAGGTTGTCCTAATTTGTGCTGATCCAAGAAATCTAAATCACAAATATATTAGATGAGATCTAAAATAATTTATAAATTATTTTTAAATTTTAAATCTAATATTAAATGATTTATGATCTGATTTTGATCATTTAGATGAGATCCATGTGATATGTTTCATGTTTTGATCTTGATCTTTATGTTGTTTATATTAATAGGTAGCTTCATTTTTTAATCTTGTTTGCATATATACGACATATGAGTTTTGTAGAATTTAAATTGCAAACTTACTTTCTGCAAAACTCCAGATTCAAAATCCTAGGACATGATTAAAATATTGAAATAAATCAGATCTAAAACCGTCATTTGAATTTGATTCAAAGTAAAATATTTATAATTTAAAAAATATTTTAAATAATAAAATCAAAAATTAGTTTTGAGGTTTCAAAAATCCAAACCCATAAGCCTTGAACTTAATTGAGAATTAAGTGATTATTTAGGATCTAGGTTTATGATTTGAAGATCTTAAGACAATTTCATAAAACATGGGTTAAATGGTCATGGGTTAGCTTGATCAGGTTCTTAACTGAGTTAGACCTAGGATTTGATTGAATATGGACTTTGTTAAGAAATTGATCAAACTTGATTAATAGTTAATTAGCATTAGATTATTTCTTTAGATCAATTCAATAGTTATAGTTGATCAAAGTCCATACATCTAATAAATGGATAAGGATCGTGGCTCAGTGGTTGAGCCCGAGTCCTTAGGCAGACCAAATCAAAACTAATAAATCGATCAATATCTAAGATAAGTCTGGCATCTCAGACCAATGATTTTTAATTGGCAGTCCACTTACCTAGCCATTTCTGATGGTATCTAAGGTAAGCCTTGGCAGACCTTTCACTGATCTTACTTACCTGGCCAATATGGTTAATCAAGTTTTGATTAGGTTGCTCATTGATTCATGCTAACCCATATCATATAGAAAATCAGTGAGACTGATTTTACTCAGTGAGACTGATATAGGTGCCCATGGATCAAAATTGATCCTAATCCTCATCAATGACTTGAGAAGTCAGTGGGAGGACTTGACTTGGTGAAGCCAGTGGAAGCAAATTGGTCCATATCTTTTCTATCCTTAAATCACTAATAATTTAAATTCTTTAAAATATTAAGTCCTTAAAATGATAAAGTTATGAAGATAACTACGTCATAGCCTCCCATTAAGGTGTTTGACAATGGGTCCATTAACTCAATAATCATTGGAGGCCCATAGGCCTGATGCTTGTTGACTAATGAAATTATCATTCATCATATGATGACTTGGATTTGTCTCTTTAATGGCGGTTAGGTTGACCAACCATAGTTGAGCTTGATTATTCATTAGTTAGATGCACAAAGTATAGTTATGTTAATGGTTAGACCTAACCAAATATTTACAGTGGAGGCCCTAGTCTACTGATTAGATTTCTGGGGCAAAATTAAATTAATAAAAATTATTTAGAGAAATAATTGATGATGAAACTATCCTTAGATGTACATGGATTGACCAACCATAGTTGGACTTATGTGTAGTCTATGTAGATTCTAGTACCTACTAAAAAATTAAAGTAATTCTTCGAATTGGAGGTAGATGCTATCAATTCGAATAAAATAGTGAAAAAACTTTTAGACTAAAGTCCATGTCTCTAGGCTTAATATAATTCATATACTTAGGTCATTATTCTTTTTTTTCAAAATAAGGCTAAACCCTAATTGCTCCTATCACTGTTAGACAGTGGTGACTTATAGGACTCAACTTCGATAATTAGTATTGAAAGTTGAATTTAGTTTAGTAGTACAAATGGGTTCGTACTGGGGCCTCTTAGCTCAGTCGAAATAATTAGTCTAAAATTGATCCAAATTAGGCATAGTGCTTCTACTATTAGAAGCAGGGCAATAGGAAAAAGAATTATCTTACTTTCCTTGACCATAATAGGTTGAACATAAGAAATGAGCAAGAGTTGCTTATCAAGGATGTTATATGATAATACCTTGAAATTTCTCTGTATGAAATTCTGCTATCTGGGTATGAGATATTGATAGTTCTATGCAATTTTTTGCAAGAACTACAGGTAAGTGAAATATTTGAAAATGGTGAAAAATATCTAAATATTTTGGATGAAAGTCCTATTCCAATCCTAGCTTTAGGAATTATCAAGCTTATTTTCAAAGATGTCATTTTGAGTGATTGTCACTATTATCCATTTTTATGATAAATGTATTCTTTGTTGGCCTTTTGGCTAGGGATGATTATCATTTATCAATAAAGAGGATTGTTATGATATTATTGTGAATAATGTTACAATAATACATGGACAATAAAGAAATGATATTTAATATTTACACAGCCTGTTAAGCGTAATGTACACACCCAAATTAGATTATGTCATGGATATCTATCTTTGGCATTATAAGCTTAGTCATCTTGACAAGAACAAGATAAACGTGTTAGCTTGAGAGGAAAATCTGAACATTAATGATTGTGAATCATTGATAGCCTATGAATCTTATCTTCTTGGAAAGATGATAAGGTCACCTTTTACTGAAAAAAGTGGAGCCGATAAAGTTTTAAGTCTCATACATAGTGATGTATATGGACCTATGAACTTAAGTGCCAAAGGAAGATATTAATATTTTATTATAGATGACCTATCTAGGCATGGGTGCATCGGGGATGAATCATTTGAAATGTTCAAATGATTCAATAATGAAATAGGAAAACAAACTAGATAAGGTATTAAAACTCTTCGATCAGATTAAGGAGGTGAATACTTATCCAGTGAGTTTGTAACATATCTAGGAGAGAATTAAATTCTCTCAGTGGATTTCTTTTTGGAGTATAGTGTACCTAAAAGAAGAAATTAAACTTTTTCAGACATGGTTCAATCTATAATAGGATTCACTAGTATGCTAATTTCAAGATTGTGCTCTTATGACTGCTTGTTTTACTCTGAATTTATTGTAGGTGGTGTGGTGCTCTCAAGCCTTAGAAGGCCATGGGCGGAGTCGGGGTGAGGGCTCCGGGGAAGCTAGGATAGGTGTGGTTCTAGGGCTAGGATAGGAGTTATCTTGGGATGGAGGCGGCATGTAGCTCTTCACGAGCTTAAGGTCAGATATTGAGGGCCTCGAGGGGCTTGGTTGGTGCTTCAGAGACCTGAGACACAAGGTAGAGCAAGGAACCAAAGTCGAAGCTTGAAGACTATAGAAAAAGAATTTTTTATAGGTTAGCCAGCTCAGTCCAAAACTGGGTCGGCTAAGTCTAAGAGCATAGGCAAAATAGAGAGCTGCACATTCGAAACTACTGGCATGGCACAGGACTGGGCTGGCTCAGTTTCAGATTGAGCCAACCTAGGGAAACTTAGCCAGTTCAGTGCTGCGACTCGGCCGACTCAGTGCGCAGGCAGAGTTATGCGAGGGTCTATTTTGGGCAAGGATTTGGGTTCATCCTATGGGTCTTAAGGTCTGATTCAAGCGATCTTAAGGGGGCTAATTCATGTATGGGTTGGGTTAGCCTAGGGGAGTTTTTGAGCTAGGGTTTGTTAGGGTTCATGTGGGAACTCTAGGATAAAAAAAAAAGTCAGGATATTGTAACTTTTACAATAAGGTTGGAATATAATTGAGTTTTTCTCCCTAACTCTCTTCTCTCTTCTCTCTGGTTCTGATGCCAAAACTCTATCTTCTCTCATCTTTTTTAGATCTTCTTCAGTTTGCTGGATTAACACCCAGGTTCATGCAAGAGATCGAATCTACGACTGTGGCTCCGAGCAGCCATAGGAATAACAATTGGTATCAGAGCCTAGTTGAGCATGGAGGAGGAAGAAGATCGATTTTTAGTAGAGATCAGCAGCAAGATTCAGATCAAAAGGATTTCTCTAGATTTTGTGAGGAAGGGAGAGATCATAGGACTGCTGTCCACCATCCCTAGTCAACATATTTCTTAGATCTATTTGTTTGTTATTATTTGATTTGGATTGATCATGGAGAATAGTGGGTTGAAGGTAGGATTAGAGAAGTTTGATGGAAAGAAATATTTCACGATGTGGATGATAAGGGTAGAGGATCTGCTGGTTCAGATGAGGCTAGATTCAGCCTTAAAGGATAGGTCAGAGAGATGACAGACAAGAAGTGGATGTCCTTGGAGAAAAGGACATGTGCCATGATTAGGGCTTATTTGGCAAATGAGATTTTGTATGGTATGTTGGAAGAGAGAACACCCAAGGGATTATGATCGAGGTTATAGTAGTTTTACATGGAGAAGAACATGTGCAATAAGTTGATGCTGAAGAAGCAACTGTACAGTCTTTGGATGCAGGAGGGCGAGGATGTTATGGTGCATATTCAGCGATTCAATCGGATGAGCATGGACTTGCTCAATATAGGGGTGGATTTAGAAAAGGAGGACAAGAGTCTATTATTGCTGTGTTCGCTACCCGAGAGCTTCGATCCATTGATGATAACTTTACTGTATGGTAAGGAGACACTGGTGTACGAGGAGATCGCATCAGTGCTTAGGTCCAATTAGCAGCGAGAATGGATGACAAAGAGGGAGGTCTTCTAGGAGAGTCTTGTGGTTTCAGAGAAGCGCAAGAAAGGAAAGAAGAAGGATGAATAGAGGGGCAGCAAGGGGTCTAAGAGATGCTTCAAGTATGGACAAGCAGGGCACTTTAAGCAGGAGTGTCCACTTTGGAAGAAGTGTAAGGGAGGAGAAAGCTCGAATTCCATCAGTACAGTCATTGAAAGTGAAGATTCGGATGAAATATTGGTGGTCTCGGAGGAGCCCATAGGGTGCGGTGTATCTGAGAGGATTTTGGATAAGTCTGTGGAGTACAGAGGATCCGAAGAGGCAGCGATGATGTTCGAGGTATAGCGGTAGGCCTAGTAGTGCAGCATTAGGTGGTTGGCCTCAAAGGACTCAGAGATAGAGTCAGCATCTATGGCATTAGGGGGACTTCAGCTCTAGGTGGAGCACCGAGTAGAGGTGGCTTCACGGGTGAAGGAAGCTATGGCATGGGTTCAGAGTAAAGGGGTGCTGAGAGAGGACATATATCCCAGCACCAGTGCCAGGGCTGTATAGATCTAGGTGGAGAGAATTATACAGAAAGATAGGCATGGCTCTGAGGGGACAGTGTAAGGTGGAGCATCAGGATATGCAGCAAGTGCTGGTAAAGAAATGTTGCATGATCTCTAGGAAAGTTCAGGATAAGTGATGCAGCTATCAAGTGGAAGGATACCTACAACTCCAAAGGTGGTGCAGAGGAACAAACCAAGGACTTCAGCGGTGGAGGCAGTCATCCCGAAGGTCTCAAAGGAACTTCAGCAGCTGAAGAAGAATGGTAGTGGCAAAGTGAGCATGAGAGGCTATCAGGACATGCAGAGACAGCGAGATTGTGCAGAAGGATGTTATCAGGTGTGCCAAGACTTGGGCACACCAAGGTGGAGATTGTAAGTGGTGTGTGAAAGAAAATCCTGATTTCCCGGATCAGGTTCGTTCAGATCGGATCAAATCAAGAGATATATTTCAAAAATTTTTTTCTTTGATCCTAATCAGATCTGGGATGTTTTAGATCTGATTATTATTATTTTAGAAATAAAATAAAATCTAGATAAATTAAATCAAATTTAATTTACCTTGATATGGATAATCCTATTATCTGTTGATGATCCTGTATGCAGCGGAAGGTTCTGGAGCTAGCCACGAAAGTGCCTGGCCTCTACCGATATCCACTCAGGCTAGATCTGGAGATCCTCTTCTTCTCTATCACATCTCTAGAAATTAGATCTGAATCTGATCTAGAGGATCTTCAAAACTCCTTTCGAAGATCAGCAGTCGTCCTTTGTAGCAGTGCAACATTCTAGCTTTCAGTCGCCTTTCATTGATCTAGATCACACCAATCAAGAACCAAAACTCTTTTGGATATGGAGACGAGAGGGAGAAGATGCTTTGGCATGGAGGAGGAGATGAGAAAAGGCCTTGGGGCATGGAGAATTGTGATGCCTTTCAATCACTTCAAATTACTCCTTGAGTTGGGCGCAGGGTCTTATTTATAGACTAACTATGATCCAACTCCTCTTCTTCCCAACCAATCACAACTCTTTGTGAAATCAGATCTAAATCTGATTGGTGGGAATAGAGTCCCCTGGATTCCTCCTTAGAGGGTGCCTAAGACCAGTCAAAGTTGGTTCTTAGGAGAACTCTAATTGGAATCCAAAAAGGAGATGGAGTCCCTGTCCAACAGGGACTCCTAGGCGCCTCCAACTTGGGCACACGCCAAGGGTGGCGTGCGCCCTCTTCCTTGCCAGGTTCTGGTAGGGGGACAGGCCCCCACCAGCTCTCCAATAGGTGCATGACATGTGGACAAAAGTCAAAGTGTCAATGGTCAACATTTGACCAGTCAAAGGTAGACTTTTGACCAAAGTCAAAGAACAAGAAATGGCAGGTGACCAAAAATGGTAGGTAATGTCTTACAAAATAAGACAACCTTTTCTGACTTGGACAACCTCCAGTCAGACCATATGAAGGCCTCTGATTGAGCACAAACTCCTTTGGCTCAGTCAGGACAACTTATTTATGATAGCAAAAGAAGAACGTTAGGTTCAATCGAGTGCTAGCACGATTTTCTTGAACCTAATTGAATCTCATTCAGATCAATTGAACTGGATCAGTTCAATTGATGATCACCAGATTCAAACCCTTGTTTGTGTGACCCTAGTTAGGTTCAGTTCTGTATGGTAATGGGATATGTCATGATCTCTATCATCGACATCATCGAAACTCCTTTCGATGGATCAGAACTCTTCTGATTCGAACAGCTAGAATGATCGATCATCTAAATCATTCTAATTGCTCCCAAAATCCACCAGTGACACCTAGCAGTATATGGTGGCAACCCATCAGAGCTGAATGCGAACCTCTTGGTGCAGCTACCTGTGTGATTAAGTTCTTCTATCTTGAGCCCCGATCAGATTAGGGTTAAGGTGAACTCGTCAAACCCTAGTTTCTGTCATATGATGTAATCATTCGATTCAAGTCCAATGTGAAAATCTAAATAGAAACTCTTTCTATTATTTCACTCTGCCATGGCCATGGGCTTCTGGACTTGATTCTCATGATCATCATAGGGCTGCTCCTCTACCACCGAGGTAGATAGATTCCATCTTGATGCCATCCAGTTCCTACAATGAACATGCTATAGCCAACATACACCTCAGGATTCCATATGGCTAGGAGACCGAGTAATGGTGTAGTCAAACTATAACACCCTCAAGGTGAACTGCCGATGCACCTCAGGTCAAAGAACCAGACACACTACTACAGCATCGAGTCAGTCATTGACGAGAAGGTAGACTCCCTAATGACTACTCGAGGTGGTCACGCTCAGTGCCCTCGTTCTCTAACGAGTACCTGTACTCTCGCTCTGGTGTCTCCACACCATAGACTTAAGACTCATCTACTAAAGAGAAGCGATTGTACACCAACCTTTCGGATCAATCACCATCCTCGTGATGATCCTATGGTCGGGAGCATTTTATGAGTTAATAATGATTATTCATGTCTTAAATTTTCAACTCTTGAAAATATGAATTATCATTACCATTAACTCAAAGGATGTATCACAGACACTAAATACACATATGTGATAGAAAATAACCCATTTTATTTATTATAGTCAATAATTATAATTTTGCCCTTAGAAGTGTATTACAAGTGTCAGCCAATTCTGGCTTCTAGGGCACATATATCTAACAATCTCCCACTTGTCCTAAAGCCAATTGGCTACAAGTCTAAGTCCCATCTTCTCAAGGTGGGCTTCGATCTTCTACTGGCCCAACGGCTTTGTAAGTGGGTCTGCCATATTATCTACGGAGTTGACTCTCTTGACCTCGACGTAACCCTTCTCGAGGTAATCATGGATGAGTGGTATCGCCGCTTAATGTGCTTGGATTTCTGGTGAGACCTTGGCTCCTTAGCAAGGGCTATGGCGCCATTATTGTCGCAGTATAAAGGAATGGCATCTGATGGCATTACTCCTATTTTTGTAGCAAAATTTTTGTACCAGAATGCTTCCTTCATAGCCTCTGATGCAACGATATATTCTACTTCCATGATGGAATCTGCTATCACAATTTGCTTGGAACTCTTCCAGCTAATAGCACCACCATTGCACATAAATAGACTCCCAGATGTCGACTTTCGATCATCTATGTCGGACATGAAATCCGAGTCTATGTATCCCTGAACTTGGAGTTCTCCATTACCAAAGACCAACATCATTGTTAGATATATGTGCCCTAGAAGCCAGAATTGGCTGACACTTGTAATACACTTCTAGTGGCAAAATTATAATTTTGACTAATATCAATAAAATGGGTTATTTTCTATCACATATGTGTATTTAGTGTCTGTGATACATCCTTTGAGTTAATGATAATGATAATTCATATTTTCAAGAGTTGAAAATTTAAGACATGAATAATCATTATTAACTCATAAAATGCTCCCGACCATAGGATCATCATGAGGATGGTGATTGATCCGGAAGGTTGGTGTACAATCACTTCTCTTTAGTAGATGAGTCTTGAGTCTACGGTGTGGAGACACCAGAGCGAGAGTACAGGTACTCGTTAGAGAACGAGGGCACTGAGCGTGACCATCTCGAGTAGTCATTAGGGAGTCTACCTTCTCGTCAATGACTGACTCGATGCTGCAGTAGTGTGTCTGGTTCTTTGACCTGAGGTGCATCGGTAGTTCACCTTGAGGGTGTTATAGTTTGACTACACCATTACTCGATCTCCTAGCCATATGGAACCCTGAGGTGTATGTTGGCTATAGCATGTTCATTGTAGGAACTGGATGGCATCAAGATGGAATCTATCTACCTCGGTGGTAGAGGAGCAGCCCTATGATAATCATGAGAATCAAGTCCAGAAGTCCATGGCCATGGCAGAGTGAAATAATAGAAAGAGTTTCTATTTAGATTTTCACATCGGACTCGAATCGAATGATTACATCATATGATAGAAACTAGGGTTTGACGAGTTTACCTTAACCCTAATCTGATCGGGGCTCAAGATAGAAGAACTTAATCACACAGGTAGCTGCACCAAGAGGTTCGCATTCAGCTCTGATGGGTTGCCACCATATACTGCTAGGTGTCACTGGTGGATTTTGGGAGCAATTAGAATGATTTAGATGATCGATCATTCTAGCTGTTCGAATCAGAAGAGTTCTGATCCATCGAAAGGAGTTTCGATGATGTCGATGATAGAGATCATGACATATCCCATTACCATATAGAACTGAACCTAACTGGGTCACACAAATAAGGGTTTGAATCTGGTGATCATCAATTGAACTGATCCAGTTCAATTGATCTGAATGAGATTCAATTAGGTTCAAGGAAATCGTGCTAGCACTCGATTGAACCTAACGTTCTTCTTTTGCTATCATAAATTAGTTGTCCTGACTGAGCCAAAGGAGTTTGTGCTCAATCAGAGGCCTTCATATGGTCTGACTAGAGGTTGTCCAAGTCAGAAAAGGTTGTCTTATTTTGTAAGATATTACCTGCCATTTTTGGTCACCTGCCATTTCTTGTTCTTTGACTTTGGTCAAAAGTCTACCTTTGACTGGTCAAATGTTGACCATTGACACTTTGACTTTTGACCACATGTCATGCACCTATTGGAGAGCTGGTGGGGGCCTGTCCCCCTACTAGAACCTGGCAAGACAAAGGGCGCACACCACCCCTGGTGTGTGCCCAAGTTGGAGGCACCTAGGAGTCCCTGTTGGATAGGGACTCCATCTCCTTTTTGGATTCCAATTAGAGTTCTCCTAAGAACCAACTTTGACTGGTCTTAGGTGCCCTCTAAGGAGGAATCCAGGGGACTCTATTTTTACCAATCAGATTTAGATCTAATTTCACAAAGCGTTCTGATTGGTTGGGAAGAAGAGGAGTTGGATCACAGTTAGTCTATAAATAAGACCCTGTGCCCAACTCAAATCATGATAGAATCATAATTTTCCAAGCTCCAAGGCTGCCTCTCCCCTCTTCCTCCTTGCCAAACCCACCTTCTTCCTCTCCTCTCCATGTCCAAAAGAGTTTTGGAGCTTGGTTGGTGCGATCCAGATCAAAGAAAGGCGACTGAAAGCTAGAAGGCTGCACTGCTGCAAACGACGACTGCTGATCTTCAAAAGGAGTTTTGAAGATCCTCCAGATTAGATCCAGATCTGATTTCTGGAGATGTGATAGAGAAGAAGAAGATCTTCAGATCCAGCATGAGTGGATATCAATAGAGGTCAGGCACTTGCATGGCTAGATCCAGAACCTTTCGCTGCATAAAGGATCATCAATGGGCAATAGGATTACCCATATCAAGGTAAATTAAAATTGATTTAATTTATCTAGATTTTATTTTATTTCTAAAATAATAATAATTAGATCTAAAATATCTTATATTTAATTAGAATCTAAGAGAATAAATTTTAAAATATATCTCTTGATCTGATCAGATCTGAACGAACTTGGTCTGAAAAATCAGGATTTTCCTTCAACTAGTATCAAAGCCAAAGTTCTAAAAGTGTTTAGATCTAATTTTAAATTTATTTTAATCAAAAAATAAGTGATTTCAGATGTTACATGAGATGTGATCAGATCTAAAATCAGAAAAAATTAAAATTAAATAATTTGGATCTAAGATTAGAAAATATGCATGACTAGTTCTAAAATAGAATAGTTCTATAGAATAGTCTTGCATGTTTTTGATTTAACTGATTAAATCATATTTTAGATCTATTTATTTACTATTTTTTGATATTATAATGATTATAATAACATCTAAAAAATAGCAAATAAAAATTATTTAATTTTAAATATCATATGAGATATGATTGATGCATGTCTAGACTAGTTGTAGAATAGTTCTACATAATTATCTAGATTAGAATTTATTTTGATTAGATCAATTTAAATCTAATTTTTTAGATTATTATGAGATAATTTAGATCTGAAAATATGCATGATTCGATACATGAGATGTATGCAAAATATGCCATGATTAGATCTAATTTGTATATGAGATATATGATATAGATCTAAAACTATTTTGTAGTATTGCATGTTCCTGATTAAGGCATTCCTCTTGGCCGTCCGGTCATAAGAATGAAGAAGGATTTAAAGGCCCTCTCTTCCCATTCGATGGGGTGTTCTTATGATGTGTAGGGGTGCTGCGTGTTCGTCCTTAATCAGAAATCCAAAACTTACTTTCTGCAAAACCCTAGATCCTGAAACCCTAGGATTTATTGTGCATATTTTGTTTATGAACCCTACTTAATTAAAAATTAAGATTATGAAATATCAATTAGGTCTAAAATTGAGAATTTTAGATCTAAGACATATTCATAATATTGGGTTCGGGCTTGGGTAGCTCAATTAGGTCTAAGCGGTTGATCAAACCGAATCAAGAGTTGGTTAGATGGGATCAACAATGCTTAAATTGACCAGCCTAATAGGATTAAGTCTGGGTCAAGATCGAGTCACGATCAAGCAAGACCTAATTAGGCTCAGAGGTTAGAGTCTGGATTGTAGGCTAACCCAATTGGTTCTGGCTCAATAATTTGGTGTCTAAGGTAAGTTTGGCACATACGACCGACTGGTTTTTAATTGGAAGCTACTCGACCTGAATGCATTCTTGTACGAGTTAATGGCATATTCCTTCCACCGGTCTCACTTACCTGGCCATATCTGTTGACACAGTTCTGATCTGAGGTGGTCAATAATCCGAGCTAACCCATGCCACTAGGTTAGTCATAATTGTTATGACTATGACAAGTCTAGTTTAATGAGACCTGAATCAATTCTCCCTAAGAAAAGATTAAGTCTGAGGTCTTCCACCATTGTAGATGTGCGGGCCCTTCCCGGGGTTGATTGTTCTCGGCTGGATATAGTGGCTCAGTTGCACCGAAAAGATGCAACCATGTCTATTAGGCATTGGATGCTATGGGCTGGAGGATGAGTTGGGCTCAATATTCCGAATACGGTGAGAGACTCAATTAGGAATCCAGTCTATGCAAATGGTGGGTCTGACTTAACTAAGGAGTGGATCAATATTTCGGATACGGTGAGATTCATGAATTAGAGATCAAGTTTGGGTGCACCATGATTAGAGAATCATTGAACAAGAGTTGTTCACTCATTGGCTAACCCATCACCAATAACTGTTAGGTGAGGTGATGAGTCAGTTGGTGAGACCGCACCACCCACTAGAAATCATTAATCGTGGAGATTTTTGCATCTCTACAGAGGGAGTGTAGGGATCCAAAAAAATAGTGGGAGCTAATTTGTTTAAAAATAAAATCCCTAAACAAATTGGTCAAGTCAAAATTACAATATCTAACTAGAATCTTTGACTCTCTACAGGAAAATGTCTGCGTCCAACCCATTAGCACGTATCCTGGACACACATAGACTGACTGGACCCAATTATAAAGATTGGCTCAGGAACTACAAAATTAGTTTTGGGATTTCGAGAAGTTAACCCATGTACTGGACCAGGACCCTCCCACCTTACCAGCCCGTCCATCTATTGAACAGAGAGCGTCTCTGAAAAAATGGATAGACGAAGATAATAAGGCCAGATATTACATGTTGGGCTTGATGTCTGATGAGCTCCAGCGCCAACATGAAGATATCGGGACTGCTCGCCAAATGTTGGCTCACCTACAGGAGATGTTTGGTGAACAGAGTCGCGCAGCCAAATATCAAGTCACGAAATGACTTTTTAAGGCTAAGATGCGTGATGGGCAGTCAGTCCAAGATCACTGTCTGACAATGATCAAGGACATGGAAGGAGCTTGAGAAGCTCGATGTGAAGTTAGACTTGGACCTGTAGAATGATATTATTCTGCAATCCTTAACTGATGCATATGGGTAATTCATCATGAATTACCACATGCATAAACTTCAAAATTCCTTGGCCGAATTAATGAATATGCTGGTTACCGCTGAGCTTTCTATGAAAGGTTCTAAAGGCTCAGTTCTTGCTATGGAATGGACTTCTTCCAAAAGAAAGTCTTATGGAAAGAAAAAGAAGTCTGCGAAAAAGCAGAAGGTGGAAGGAACAAAGAAGAAGAAGGCAGAGCTAAAAATGAAAGCCGCTGGCAAAGGAAAGTATTTCCATTGCAACAGCGATGGCCATTGGAAGCGGAACTGCCCTACTTACCTGGCCACCCTGAAGAACAAGAAGGAAGGTCCTTCTGGAGGTATGCTCGTTATTGAGTCTAACCTTACGGTTTCTTCTGCATCCAGTTGGGTGCTTGACTCTGGTTCTAGTGCTCATCTGTGCACTTTCATGCAGGGTCTTGAGGATAGCAGGAGGTTGAGGGATGGAGACATGATCCTACGCATCGGTAATGGAGCAAGAGTTGCTGTAGTAGTCGTGGAAACATACCCTCTTCGATTACCATCTGGTTTAGACTTAGTTTTGAAAGACTGTTATTATGTGCCTATAGCTAGCAGGAATTTG